>JASANZ010002115.1:2291-47707 GCA_030849805.1 Sergeia podlipaevii
GGGGGGGGGGGGGGAAGAAAGAACGAAAATGATATATAACAACAATAACACATATCAAATAGAGGCGGAGGAAGCACAGCGCTTAATCAGCAGAGACGAGTTTATGGTGCTCTGCGTTTCCTCCACTCTTCCACCACCTCTGGGTGCTTTACCAGCAACCAAGATAACTACCTGATTCTCTGTGAAGACTCCATGGCAGCAACACGATCTTCCAAAGTGCTGACGCGGAGATGCGAAGTAGCGCTGGGAGGGAGCAGACAACCAAGCATCCAGTTGTACCAGCTCACCACACAGTGAACAACAGCGACATGGAGAAGTGCAATGCGGAATACTAGCATGCGGTACATTGCCTCTAGAGCTGAATGGAAGCGCTCAGGCGCGCTCTGCTCTGCTGCCATCTCGCGCACAACGGCGGCTTGCTCCTCACGCAGCAAACTCGCAGCGTCGTCATAGACACTTTCCGAGACGCTGCTGACTGCCGATGAGGGCGATCCCAACTCTGAATCACGCCGTGCCTTGCGCTGGTCAGAGAGCTTTTGCATGCGGTCGAGGTAGCGCCGCACCCCTTCGTAGTCGTGTAACGGCCCCAGGCATTGCACAGCGCTCTTGACAAACATGTTGATACGATTTAGCGGGGACCCGTACAGGCGGTTCAAGCCGCGCATAATGTCCACACCACGGCCAACCAACGGCAGCTCACGCGGAATTTTGGCTTCGTCCAGTAGTATCTTCTTGGCACGTGTGTGGGCCTTGTTTTGCATTTCACGCACTTCCTCGCGCGTCATCTCGCCGTAGTTGCCCTTACGCAGCGAGTCAATCGGCTTTTGTGCCAGCATGGAGGCAAACACCTCTCCGTCAGAGATGCCCCAGTCAGAAAGGATGTGCAGCATGCAGTCAATGTTATGTGTCAAGAGGCTTTGGAAGAGCAGTGCGTACTGCATCCGAAACCGCTCAGTCTCTGGGACACAGAGACCAAAGTCGATAAAGATAACCTGATAGTCCTTAGTCTTGCCTTGTCCTCCTCTGCTCCACCAACTTTTATGTGCTTCTTGCGCATAGTTTCGATCGCTGTCGGAGGGCTCCACTGTAGAAGAAGAAGAGGTGCCGCTTCGGTTGTCTGGCATGGGTCGCACGAGCACGTTGGCGCCGTGCGGATCGCTGTGTACGAAGCCGTGCTTAAATACCATGTCCCCAAACGCATCAAACAGTGTGCGCAGCACCGCCTTGTGGTCGTAGTTTGCCTTCACAGTTTCAACGTCAAGCAGCTTCGTTGCGTCAACCCATTCCAGCACTAGAAGGCTGGGAGTCGTGAACTGATGGTATACTTCAGGGATGTAGACGCGTCGTTCGCCCGCAAAGTTCCTGCGAATGCGGTCTGCGTTAGCTGCCTCAATCGTGAAGTCCATCTCTCGGGTGAGCCCGTCAACAATTGTCTTACGTGCCCACCCAGTTGGCAACCCAAACAGCGCCTGCAGCAGGTACGAGATGAGATTGTAGGTGCGTATATCCCACTTGGACTGCTTACTAATGCATGGCTTGCGCACCTTCACCGCCACCGTCCGTGCTGGCTTGCCGGGCTCCGTGCACAGACGCGCGCGGTGTACCTGCGCGATGGATGCGGATGCGACGGCGTTCTCCTCAAAGGACTCAAATACCTCTTCAAGTGGTTTTCCAGTCTCCTCGTATATGATGCGGCGAATGTCAGCAAACGGCACAGGCGGCGCGTTGTCCAGTAGCACCTTGAGTGTCTCCGTGTACTCGCGGGGAAGAATGTGATTCATGGCGTTGAGTCCCTGCCCAACCTTCACGTACGCGCCTTCGTTCGTGGTGCAAACGTACAGAATAAGCTCTGCAGCACGTTTGTGTAAGGCAAAGTATTCCTCGGGAGTCTCTGGGGTAGTGGATTTGTACATGTAGGCAATGCGGAAAAAAGTACTGAAGGCTCGCAATGACCGCGTGAGAGATGAATCAGTGGCGACATCAGCAACACCGTACGCTACAGCTCCAATACCACTTGCCCACAGTAAGCGCCGGCCCCAGCGTCCACGCCGGGCACCTTGTACGGCGGGCATCGCTCTGTCTATCAGCCAAGTTTCACAAAAGCGATACCAAGCCCTTATTGTATAGAAAGAGAGGGAAGAGGGTCCTGTTACCGAGTGCTACCCCCTCCTTTGCCCGCTACGTACTGAAAACCAGACAAACGATGTTGCTTCATACAAGACAAACGGAAAGAAACAGCGGAGAAGGAATGTGAAGGCATTTTAGGAGAAGAATACATATATGAGGACACAGGCGCAACGCATCAGCAACGTGCTAGGTGACGCCAAAAATATAAACGCTACCCTGATCGTATAGTTTTTTTTCCCTTTTTCATGTCTTTTCAATATTTACGCAAACAAAAAGTAGATAGATTTCTACTAGTCAAAAAAGTAAGGAAAGAAAGAAAAAGAAGAAAGATTTCACGTTGATACGTGCTAATTATACGACTGTGTATTGTGGTTAGATTGAATGAGCTGTACGACGCGCTCGGGATCTACACCTCTCTCAAGCAGCTGCGCCGCCGCCACCAACGAGGGCTGTACTGCCGACACAACACTTGGCTGTTGGCGCTGCAGCGGCGATCCAAGCATGTAGGCAACTGCAGCTAAGCAATCCAGCTGTACAGAAGATGTATAGTCGTTGCTTTCGGCTGATGGGCAATAGCTCTCTCGCCGAGCTATGATCGGTATGCCTTCATCATCTTTCACTTGCTGCGTCGTTCCTGCTTTGTCCTCAATGAGGTGCCTTCTAGCTGTTTCCTTGATGCCCGAAAAAGCAGCAATTGCATTCGTTAGAGATGGCGTGTAGCTGGCATCGTCTTCTCCGAGTAGCATACGCGCATCGTCGGCCCACGCACTGTTAGAGAGCATAGGCGCAGCTTCTATAAAAAGATGAGAGCAAGAACAGAAAAATCTATAAACGAGATTAACGCTGACGTGTTCCAGCGACTTTTTAGACAACAATACTAGAAGCGGAGAGGAAAGAGAACATGTATAAAAGTGAAGACGTGAAACATGCAGGAGTACGACTGAAGAGGTCTGATCGTATAAAAAAAAAATGAAAAGCGTCATCCATCCCACACAAAAAGTAATAGTACAAGCCAACAGCAGCTACAACAACAGTAGTGCAATAGTTTGCTTCGTATCATTCTATATTTTTTTCTTTTTTATTTGAAGTAAATAGTGACATGGAGGGTAAGGTAGATGGCGTCTACAGGGTCAGCGCATTTTGCTGAAGGCAAAAAACCCCAAAGTAAACTGCCACATGTGAATAAACAACAAGAACAACAACAACAACAGACTAGTGAGGATGGGAATAGATGCTTTCGCATTTGGTAACACCGAAAAAGTAGCGCTCTCTTATAGAAGGGGATAGGGGAATATATAAAAAAAAAATACACACACGAAGTACAGCACGCAAGAGGCCACATAGATGTCAACATTGAGAAAAGCAAAAATATAAAAAAAGCATGTATATATGAAAAAGATAAAGCAAAAAAAGAAAAAAGAAAAGAAAATAATATGTGAACATTATATACCTGTAAAAAAGTAACACTAAAAAAATGCTGGAAGGCGCATTCGATTTAGTTTCTAGAAAAGAGAAAAAGTTAAGTCTATTTGAGTTTGGGATTTAGCCCCGGTGAGATGTTTCCACGCTATCTGCCTCGCTGGGCGTCTCCGTGTCTTTCTCTTCGCTCTCCTCGCTCCCCGTTGTGGGCTGCTCGTGTGGCTGTGTAGAGAACATCCGCCCTTCTTCGCGACTCACTTGCTCTGGCGTATCCACTCCCACGAAGCGGAGTGAGCGGCGCCGACGATAGGAAAGGCGTGACGGTAGAGAGAGAGGAATGAGCAGCGGCACATCAGAGTCGGCGTTTCCCGAATCAACAGTTTCATCGTGTTCCGAGAGGGAACCGTCTAGGCTGCTCATTGTGGTGCTCTCTCTACGGCGTCGCAGCAGCCTCCGTGCTTCCTCCATCTCTTCCTCACTCTCAGTCATCGTCAGCTGCCTCACAAGGTCCTCACTGAGGTGGGGCTGAGAAAAGCCGTTTCTATCTAACGATGGCATTCGCATTGAAGGAGACAGCGTGCTCGCCGCCGAGGTGGCGATGGCGGCTGGTGTACTTCCCGCATGACTGAGTCGGCGCGCCAGTTCGGAGGTGGCAAGTGACTCACTCGAAGGACCCAGCCACTCTGCCTCTGCATCATTCCGATTGCTGCTCGAGTCCGACAAGGAGTTCAGTGCGCCACGCAAGATGGGGAGTGAGAGATGGCATGGCACAAGCGATGCAGGTGGCGTAGGGAGATAAGAGAGCAGTGAGAGATGGGAGAGGGGTGAGAGGACACGAGAACGTGCACGCGGTGCTCTGAGCCTCAGGTTTTGCTTCTGGAACTGCCTACGCGCGGTGGGGTGCTGCCGAGGCCTCGTGAGCAAAGGTAGGAGCAGTGGCGACGAGCGGACTTGAGCATTTGTAGAGTGTTGAGTGGTGTTTCGTTGGGCTCTTTCTGACAAAGAAGCAATAACATCTGCGGTGACGCCGCGCAGACCATCCGGGGTGACATTCCGCGCCGTCCTCACTGTTCTGGCACAGCCCACACGATGCCGCAGACTGAGGTACTCGACCCTTCGGGGGTCTGTAGGCGGCAAGAAATCAAGACGGTCGTGCTGCTGCATGTCAGCCAGAGGGACAGCACAGCAGTGCGTATGAATGAGAATGCCGTTGCGCGGTATATGCGAATCATGGCTGCCGGGGCTACCAACATGCTCGTGACTCACGAGCGATGCATTCTTTGAACCTCCAAGTGGCCGTACGGTCGTGTCCAGGCTGTACTCCGCCCACGTGGCGTGGCCACTTTCTTCTTTGTTTCCATCGCTTTCATTTTGTAAGGTAGACGTGTCTTCTTGTGAAGCGTCCATCAGTTTGACGTGCTGTTCCGGTTGCTGAGAGGGCTCTCCGACAGTGAAGGGCTCCAAAGTGGAGGTCAGATCGGCGGGTTCGCCGGAAAGGCTGTCTTCAGTGCTTGGATTGTCGCAGTTCTTCTTGAACGCTTTCCCTAACAGGCGGGATGCCTTGTAACCCCTTCTTGATGGTCTTTTCCGAGGCATGACTGGATCAAATGCAAAGTGGACGTTTTAAAATAATTGAAAATAATTGTGATGATAATAGTAATAAAAAATAACAAAACAACAATCTGTCCTGATGAATACACGCACGCACAAAAGAAAGCTATTTGATTATATATAATAAGTTAACCACGTTTCTTGACTCAGTAAATATGTGTTTATGTCACGGCACGTTGGTTTTTTTTTTAAAAAAAAGAACGCCTTCTTTTCACTCTATAAAAAAATTGATAGAACAGAGAAAAGAAGAGGCGAGCTCGGTCTTTTAAGAAAAAGAAAGCGCAAAAGTCTTAACTTTTTAAACACCGCAATAGTTTATATTGATTTAGGCAATTTAGATCATCGCAAAAACAAGCAAAAGAAAAAAATAGAAGAGAACGAGAAAAAAAAACAGTATTTGACTGCATGCGGCCAATTGAAGGTGTTGAAAACACAGCACATATAGAAACAGAAAGAAAGCAAAAAAAGGAAAATCGCATCAAAAATTATAGAGGAGTAAAGCGGGTGTTGCTATCTAGAGAGGAGTGTATTTATAGAGATGTGTGAAACAATGTTGTTAACTACCGCAAAAAAATTTCGTTTAAACGTACGCAAAAAGAGAAATGACAAGCCCCTTGCTCAGTCCTTCACCTTTTACACACATCAACAATAACAACAACAAAAAGCCACAACGATTTCCAGCTGGATCTACTTGGCTGATGCAGGCATACGCGACATAATTTCCTTCATGAGATCATCCATATTTGTTGAGCGGATCTCGTTCCCAACTTGCTTTAGCCCCGTAAACGTCTGCACAGTGGGCGTACCCATGATGAGCTGATAGTCAATCATTTGCCGCGTTGGCACCGCCTTCGTGTCGACGCTATACCAAAAAATGCGCTTGCCATCCTTTTTGCATTGCTCAGCCGCCATCTTGTACATTTCTGCGAAAGTGAGGCACGGGATGCAGCCGTGCTTCCAATACTTTATCACCAGCAGGTCGTCCTTGTGCTCCGTAAGCTTCTCAAGTAGCTCTTCCTCGCTCCGGATGGCGGGAAGCTTGGTCTGCTCCAGAAAGCCTCCCTCTTCAAATTCCTTCACCCACTTGGGGAAGCCCTCCTGCATAAATTTGTCATAGTCCTCGTTCGATAGGTTTTCAGGAATTTTGCGGTCACCGAAGATACGGCGAATAATGCTATGAGTCTGCGACATGTTGGTGTTGACTAGACGACCCCCTTCTTCTACGCAGCAGCGGCTATATATGTCTATATCGACTACGTTCACTGTTTGAGCATATTTTTTTTTAAAGAAGAAAAACAGAGTCAAGAGGAAAGAGCAACTGACGCTAGGCACAAATCCAATTTGAGGTCGCTAGTGTATACAGTGCACATTCTATATGACTGAATGCTTGAGTTGGTGTTCTTCTGCTATTTTTTTCTTTTGCTTTGCAGGTTTGTCACCCTGGTAACGTTTCTTATTTTACATTTTTTTGCGGCAAGCCTTCAATGTGCATCACATACACATGCATAACCTTAAAAAAAAAAAAAAGTTACATGGACCACTCATGCATTGAGGCCCTTGGGCCAGTGCCCGTAGTACCGTAGGTGCCGCAGCTTCCACCACAACTCACTATGAAAATGAGGGTCTGTAAAGTCAGACTCCCGCAGCTCAGCACGCGCACCTGAAAGCATGGATTGCCCCGGTGAAAGCATCGTTGGCCCCACATCCATCCCTTCATGCTCGGGATGACGCTGGGAGAACGCCTTGAGACGTATCCACAGGTTATTAGCCTCTTGCTCCTCGTCCGAAATGCCATAAACATTCATATCCCAGAAGGGCTTGTTGTTCTTGATGCAATGAAATCCACGAACTACAATCCAAAGCAGCAGCACCGATGCCATTCCGTACGTGGCGATAACATGATTGAGGTACTTCCCTGGACTCTCGCGCCAGTGTGCAAACAGCTGACGGTGATGCTCTCGACGATCCTTCCGGGTAAACTTATCTGCTACTTCGAGTTTCCCCATAAAGTGGACGGCGTCACGGAAGGAGGGGAGATCCTGAGCGGTAGTAGGAAGCACGTTAGCGGGGATGATAACACTCCCATTCTCGTCGATATCATTGATGGCGTATGTATCATAGTTTGACACGTCCTTAAGTCTCTCCAGACCAGGCGCTAGCCAGCGGACCACCTCCCCATTTTCCATGATGCGCTGAAGATAGAACTTATTGTCGCGTGTGCGGACAAATGAAATGTCCGTCGCTGCTACCCCACGAGCGGAGTAGCCAAGACGATCAAGGTACACCAGCGTTGTCACCGCAGGCCGCGGTGGAACAATGGTCCGAATAAACCTGCGCTGATTCCCCACGAGAGTACTGCTCGTACATATCCTTGAAAACCGATAGCAGGACATGCTAGTGGAGCTCATGGCGCTACGCGCTAGCATTTGATAATTCTTGACAGACGTAAAGTCCTCAAAAAGAAAAAAATAAAGAAATAAACGATACGTATGAAGTATGAGAAAGTAAGAATGAGACAACAAAAAGAAAGGGTGCGGGGAGGGGGAGTACAAGAAAAGGCACCACCCCACTAGCACTCTATGCACTACTGAAGAAACGAAAACTGCCTCCCCGAGTACTTTTCTATGCTTTCTTGATACATATAATGTGGAGAAAAAGACAAGGAACAAAGAGAGGAAAAAAAAAAGTAAATACTTTAGTAGATAAAACACAGTATTCATGCGCAGAGCCGTGCCTGCGCCAGAGTGGAGGCATATTGTCATGTGCATCATCACTACTTTCGGTCCTTGCGAGCGCGAAAGATGATAATCTTCTTCTTTCCTTATATATATAGAGTTATAATTTCAACTGGTCAACAATATCTAAACACACACAATATTATAATAACAATAGTCTAGTTCGCGTACAATACAAATGCTGTGATCGTTCTTCCTTTTTTTTTTGCTTCTCACTGTGAGATGCGTGTCTTGTGTGGGTGTGGCTATGTCAGCGAGGCGCAACAAGATGCAAGCACCACACCACAGTAAATGTAAAATGTTGTAACTCTACTCAACGGAATGCTGAGGAATAGAAAGGAAAAGTGTAGGCCTCGGCGTGGGCAAAATGAATACTCCTCAAAAAAAAAAACCCCGGAGCAGAGTAGTGAAGAAAGACCCGTTTCTCTCAACTGACGCGGGCTGAGGGCACAGGCGACGTGGCGAGAGTGGTTGAGTTTGTCCATGGAGACTGAAGGGGCGTCCTAGGGCCATTAGTGCTAGTGTGGGACAAGTTGAGCCCTCGTGACAGCGGCACCTTCGGCGGCGGAGTGCCAATGCTGCTGTGGCGACTGCGAGAGCGGGACATGCGCCGCGCGCGGTGGGAAAGCCGTGCGGGTGGTGTGTTGCCGCTAGCTCCAGAGCTAGGAGGCTGCAGTCCGATCGGCTGCTGCAAGTGTTGCTTCCTGCTCCTAGTGGTGACAGATTCTTGCTGGGCCAGGGAAGTTGAGGTTGTGTACCGTGAAACGGGCGTGCGTGGAGGAGTGCTCAGTGTGTTGCAGCCGCCACTGCCGTCTCGAGTATTTCTGCCCGCCACACGCTTTTTTGGCACGACCTCTGGCGCAGTAGATGCTACTGCGTGCGTTGAACCCTGGAGAGGCTTAGGTGCCGCATCTTTGCAGGGCCTCGCATCCTCTCGACTACCAGCATCTTTGTCCTTTGTACAGTGCTTAGATCGACGTCTTTTCTTGTCCTTCCTGGGAGATACCATAGCACCAGACAGCACAACGGGAATACCGACCTTGGCGGCTGGCGCCGGCGCTGGAGCATCGGGAGTGTCGTCCAACTCGTGTGGGGTCATAGATGGCGACGGGGCACTTGGCACCGTTGGAGTGAACATTTTTCGTTCAGGTTTTTCGTGGTGGTGATGACCCGCTGCCGCTGCTGTTTCTGGTTTTGAATGGTGTGTGTGATGATGCGCGCAAGGGCTGCGCAGAGTGGAATCTATGTGCCCAGGAGATGTAAAGGTTTTCGCTGAAGCGCCGGAAAGGATACCAAAGGATGGGTGTTCAGCAGACGAGAGTTTTGGTTGCGGCGCCACATGCTTCTGCTGTAGAGCGTGAGCTGATGATGCTGCCGCCTTATTTGGCTGCGTCATTTCGTGCCGTGAAGCAGCAACCCGCTCAGCTCGTGTCTGTGACTGCTGCGGCTGCTGCTGTTGAAGGGAAGGGCGTCTCAAAGAAACACGTGGGGTCGGATCCGCCTTAGCCGCGGAGTGTGGCGACTCCTCTGTCCTCGTGCACGAGCGCCGCTCCACGCGCAATGCAGTTGTACGTCTTGAATGCACCTCCGCTAGGAAACCACACTCATTGATGCCACCACTACGCCGCTCCTTGGGCTCCTGTTGACCACTACTTCTGGCGCCCCAAGACGAGCGCTGAGAGGGTCCGCCTGCAATCGGCACTGGTCCTGGCCCTGGCCCCGGAATTCGAGTGCTGCTGCTGTTATTGTTAGTAACTGGGGTGACGGTTGCAGAAGATGCTGCCACCACCACTGGAGCGCATCCAGTGGATGGCCTAGCAGGCCCACGAGTGAAGTAGTACGTCTTTACGTGATCGTGTACCTTGGGAGAAGCATCAGCGTGCACCGGCTGGCGACATGTTTGCGCAGCGCAACTTGCATTTGCTACACCCTCGCCTTTACGTGCTAGAAGCGTATAGAGCTCTGCGCGAGCTCCAAGGTTCTGTCGGCCCTTGGACTTGGTTGCGCGCCTAGTACTGCCGCTGCACGCGCGACTAGCACCCACATTGCTGTTGTGTCCATTGGCTTCGCTTGCTTGCTGGTTGCGCAGTTGCAGCGGGCAGCCTTTGACGACCCCCTGCGTAGGGGAAGCACCAGAGGCGCCGGCAGCAGCAGCGTTAGTGGGGCGACGAGGAGAGGGAGAGACAGCCCCGCCCTTTCCTTGTGTGCCCCGCGGCTGCCTAATAACTGGCGCCGCGTACGTAGAGCGGCCTGGCGGGTCCCGTGTGGGGGTGATGTCACCAAAGCAGTGTTGTTCACCAAGATCGCCAAAGGCGGCCTTCCCACACGGCACTGGCTGCTCACGTGCCATCCGAAGTTGTTGCCTCTGCTGAGTGTGCTTCGCCTTGGGCGGTGGGGACGACTTCAGCGTTAGCAACCCCGCGATCCCACTCCCACCGACGCTGACGCTTCGCGAGACGCTTTTTCGCAGCGCCTCCCAGGTAGGTGGCGCACGCAACGGGTGATGCACCTGTGATTCCAGCGGACGAGGGGGCGGAGGGGAGTCTAACAGTGGCACCGCCGCATCGTCATCGTCAAGAAGAAGGTCTGGATCAACGACAATTTCAATAGTGCTGCGGCCACGTGACGCCTCTTCCCTCTCTTCATCGTGCTCGTCATCCAAGTGAATCGCTTGCATGGCGCCTGTGTGCGCTTCTACTGTGGCAAGGCAGCGTGGCCGCCGCGTGACTAGTGACGGAGAAATCACGTGATCTCCGACAGGAAACAGCGCTATAGCAGGATCCCAGCTATACTCTCCTGACATTTGAGCCTGTTCTCCAAGAGATGGTGTGTGAGCCAGACCAGCAAGCGGCGATGTCTCTCCTTCAATGGCTGGACGTACTTCCACCTCAGCAGCTGCTGTTGCCCCAGTACGAATGGGAGAGCCTACGAGAGAGATGCCATCGTTGTATGTGCCGCTGCGGCGCACTTCTTGTACACCAAGAAGGCAGTTTAGTTCCTCGCTAAGATGTGAGCTCGTAGCCGCGGATACGCACGAGTTGGCGCTCAGTGATGGCGATGGGGCAGCACCATCAGTTTCTCCGTTGACGCCCTGCCTAGTAGGCACCAAGTGAAGAGCCTCACGGCACTGATGCAACGTCACATCGTCAACCGAGCAATGAAGCACGTCACTCATGTACACAAACAACTGGCTGCTAAATATCATCCAATTGACAGCCGCCGCGTCACCAGCACCACAGTTGTCACCACTTGCAGCTGCGGTCATCTCTTCCCATAACTTGGACTGAAGAGTGGGGTTCTGGAGTCTGCCGACACAGTTACGGACTGTCACTTCGTCGTCACGTGGAAAGTAGGTCGTGAAGGCCTCCACGCGAGCAAAGGAGCAAAGTAGCGACTGAAGTCCTCCTTCGGCAAGATACCGCGTCGGCACACCGCTGGGATCATTATTGTCTAGAAGGGAGTGGCTCTGAAACAGCGACCACAGCGCCTGCTTACAGGACCGCTGCTCATGGAGCATTAGGTATATCTAAAATAAACGGAAGAAGGGGGTGGGGGTGGAGGTGATTCTAAAAAAAAGGAAGAGGAAGGATGCTAAGTCGATACCTCAAGCAGAATCTATTCGCTAGTGTCACTGTGTATATATAGACGTGGCGGTACGTATATAGGTTTCGCACGCGCACGAACAGCCTTTCAAGCAGCAAAAGTGAGAAAAAAAAAGCCAGTGAGGTCAGGGGGAAGAGTGAGGGTACATAATTCATTTCCATCACTAGAGGATCAAAGAAATTAAGTTGCTCGCAGCGTCTCCTCACAGTAGTATATGCATTTTTATTCCAGCAATGTTTCTTGAGCGCAACCATCCACTAAAGTAGACAAACAAACAAACAAACAAGCAAGAGGGATAAAGATTTTTATTTTTAAAGAAAGTTGTCACCACTGCCACCTCCTCCGTTTTCTCCCTTCCATCATGTAAACCACTTCCCTATTGAATGGACACACGCGAGAAGAAAAGAACACGAGAAGAACAAGCAGCTGCGGCGATATGTGATGGGGAAAGAGAATGACAATGTGTAGCTCTACTTAGGAATTTGTTGAGACTGCCACCTACCTCCGCGAATACGGCTGCGTGTAAGCACACCACTGGCGTTTGCTTGCAGGAACTTCAAGGGCAAGACGGCCGCGCGCATAGAAATTCCCAACTTGTCCATCTCTGACCACTGAACGGGGATTGGGTTAAGACCAGCGGCCGCAATGCTATCCATCGACCGCTCATAGCCCTTCTGCACAAGTACATCTGGTGTGTAGTCAATACCATAAAAGGAGAAGAAGTGACATCCAGGTTCGATGTACACAGTCTGGAGCTCTCCCGCGCCAACGCTTGCCATGTGCTGCTGATACTGGTCAACCGCCAGCAGTCCATGCTCATCCTTCCATGCCACCAGCACATTATTCCCGGCGAAGCCAAAGTAGTCGCCAAGTGCCGGAGCATCGCCTTCTTGTTCGAGCGTTACCACATCAAACCGCTGAAGCCCCTCCTTCACCTCAAAAAGTTCTTTTATAATCTGATGAGCAACGGCGTTTGTGCGCGGCCCGTTGCCGACCGCCACGCCTCCTGGCAAGCTCACGATATCACCGCTATGGCAGCGGCATCCTTCGTTGTCTTGAAGGTACGTCGCCACTGTCGTGGGTCCTCCTGCATTACGCACATATCGCATCGTCTCCATGAACTCAGTAAGGCGTGGCTCAAGACCCGCGTAGGGCATGCCGAGGAACGTAGGCCCAATGCACGCCATCTGATCTGCTACGCGGAGAGAGTCAATACCTGCGCGTTCTGTCATGACATGCACCTTATCCACAAGGGTGGAGTGCTGGAGCGTTTTGTAAAAGTCGCGAAACTGATGGATAAGAAGATCCCTGTTCACCACGATACCATTGGGACCGGTGCTAGGGATGCTGCGATAGTGTGGAGCCCGCGCAAAGGCATGCAGTGCGCGAAGACTTTTGCTTGAATGCATTACTAGAAAGATTAATTCCCTCTCTCTATATATATTTATTTATATGTATATACTAACTCCTGGTGTGTCTCGCTGGAATCAAGTGGGTGTACCTTTATCTGCTCACGCTTCCCATTGGAAGAGAAGGCGACGAAGAAAGAAGGGGAGGGGAAGAAGACAATACGCGCATCTAGTCCATATGAAGCACTTATGCTGATGTTTATGTTTGCGCAAGCATCAATTTTAATGCTACCTTCTCGCAAGGACAAATTTACAAATAGTGTCGTTCGATTATATATATATATATAATGTGGCTTCTGTCTGCCAAAAGGATCTATACAATAACAACCACAAAAACATCTATAAAAATTGTCTCTCTCTCTCTCTCTCTATATATATATATATATATATAGTTTCCTTGGTTTATAATTTTCTCTCATCACATAGGAATAAGAGAATCCGGACATCTATCAATTAACTGTAATATAACAAACGTATCTAACAAAGCATTCGCCAGAATAATAAACGGCAACCATGAGAGAGGAAAAAAGGCATGAAACTAAAAGCAGCTGGCATCGGCTGCAAAACGAGAAAAAAAAGACAAGTACCGCAAGCTTTCAACTCACAGTAAGATGAAATCAAGATTCTCCACTTCGGGCACCAAATTTAATTTCAGCCCTCTCCTCCTCTACATCTCCGCTGGTGGTGCTGATCCAAAATAGTGTCTCGCAATGTAGCGATGCACATCTAAGTGCTTCCAGTGGGTTCCTCGCCACTGGGGGTTCGGGTTTGTACCCTCACTCGCCCTTCTCGTTGAAGAAGATGCGGCATGTGCGCCGAGTGGATGTGTGTAGTACAGTGCCGCGCTTGGTGAGGGCTGGAAATTGTACGAGTTGCGCCACGTTGACGCTGGAGTAGTCATCAAGGTGCTCGCCGTCCGTGGCTGTAGTGGGGCACGACGAATAGGGGGCACAACAAGTAGCTGCTCCTCGCCGTTGAAGAGAAGACGGGGCTTCACCACCGGCACATTGGCGGGAAGCTGTGAAACTAAAACAGTACTGGGAGCAGCAGCAACAACTGCTGCTGCTGGCTGCGCTGGTGACGTGCTCACTGGCGCCGCTGCTTGTGCTGGAGCTGCAGACACTGCGGTGGGCGGTGGCACTGGAGGGGAAAGAGTCGCCACAGTAGATGGCGCTGCTAGAGGCGGCGCAGGCACTGGTGTAGCGACTGCTGGAACTGCCGCCGGTGCAGGAACTGGAACAGGAGTTAGAGCTGAAACTGGTGCCGGTGTAACAGCTGCCGCTTGGTTTGACGGTACGGTCACGGTCTGCGGAGGTGGCGTGGTAGAGACCACGTGGGTAGGAGCAAGGACCGGTGCGCTAGGAGCCGAGCTAGATTCCAGTGGGTTTGAGGCATGTGGGGAGTTCTGTCCACTGGGCCGGGGTGGGGACGGAGAGTTACTAGAGTTGGAGCCTTGGGAGCTGCGTGCGCGAAGCTCCCATGGTGGCAATGATTTTTTCTTCTTGCTGTCAGAACCAAACATATCGCTCATGTCGAGCTGCACGCCTCCAGGCTTCATACTTGAAGTGCTGGGATCTGGAGATGGAGATTTACGTGGTGCCACAGGGACAACAGCTGCAGGTGGCGACGGTACTGCTGCTGGCGGAGGTAGTGGCACAGTCGCTGCTGGTGGCGGCGGTACTACCGCTGGCGGTGGTGGCGGCACCGTAGCGGGAGGAGGCGCTGGCACACTCATTATCAATTGCTTCCTAAATTGGCGTGTTTTCTTAACTATGAGATGGGAGAATGCAAGCTGCTTCGCTATATGGGTGTCCGCGCGTACAAAGAGATTGAAGCGAGAACAAAAAGAGATATTGCATGTGGATATGTAATCAGTTGGCCAAGATGCTTTTCCTCTCACAAGCATTGAAAAACTTTTTTTTCGCTTTGGAAACGTACCAAAGTGCTCAAGTAAAATGGCATAAAGATAAAAAGTGAGGACTCCTTCTTCTTGCGTGGCGTAAAAGCCGCCGTACTGATATTCTGAACAGACTTGCTCAGTATGCATACCGTCATGTATGCCACACCACCTCTTTCCTCTTCTTCTGTGAGGTCAAGCACATTCTGTATGATTGTAGTTGTTCTATAAGGTCTCCTCTCATCTCTTCTTCCCGTTTTGTTGAGTACATTACACTTACCATTCTGAAAACCGACTCATCATATTTTGTTTTCTTGAGAGGAAGAAAGCAGGAGAGAGAGAGAGAAGGAAAATTGTTTCCTTGTCTTCTAGTAGAGTTATAATCCCCATCTATGATACAGTCTCTTCTACACTGTTGGAGTCGGCTGTGGCTCCTGCGCCGCTGGGTTGGACTTGACGCCATCGGTGGAGGGTGGCTTGGGAGCCACTTTTTTGGACAATGGAACGACCTTCACAACAGGCGTACGATGCTTGCGCTTGTCGCGTTTTTCAATTTCGGGTGCCCGAAGACTCGGCAGAGCGCCGTAGTACCGTCTCTGAATGTAGTTGCCTACGTTGGGGTTGGTCCATGCCACCCCGTTCCACGCCCCCTCCTTTGCGCCAGCCGCGCCGGCAATCGCATCTGCCACGGTGGAAGGTGACGCGCCCGCCCCCGCTGCTCTCGAAGCACCAGCACCACTACCACCGACAGCAGCAGCTCCTGCCACGACACTATTAGCATCAAGTAGAGCAGTAGCGGACCCTACTGCAGCAGCAGCAGCAACACCAGTCCCCGTAGCTCCAGGAACCGGCAGTGCTGGGGTCTGTGCGGCGGCAATGCCTGGGGTGGTGAGTGGTCCTCCTACACCCAAGGTAGAGCTCGTTGCCGGCGCAGGTAGTGGTGCGGCAGCTCCTGCCGCTGTGGCGGTGGGGAGAGAAGAGGCTGTAGGCAGAATCGCTGTGGTGCCAGGTAGAGGGCTAGCTACAGGAGGCACTCCAGCCATAGAAGGTGCTCCAGGGGCTGCTCCGGGCACCGCCCCAGTAACAGATGCGGCACCTGGGAGAGGCACTGCCCCGCCAGGAACACCACCAGGAAGAATACCAGGGACAGCACCTGCTACGGTGCCAAGGAAAGGCATTGGCTGCACGGACACGGGGACTGTGGACGCGCCTGGGGCGTAGCCGCCGCCGGCGGCACCTGCGATGCCGGTAGGCACTGAAGTTGTCGTAGCACCTCCTGCTGCAACAGGAACTCCGGGAATAGCACCGAGAGAGGACAAGGAAAGGGCAGCGGCCCCAGGCACTTCCTCTGGCAGTGGCGACAACGTTGCTTCAAGTCGTTGCACGGCGCCTGGAGCGAGCACATTGAGCTCGTTGCGTGCGGCCTGCATGAGTGCCATCGCAGTCGCCAGCTCACGCTCCAACCGGGCAAGCTCTCCCTTGCGAGCTTGCAAACTCTCATTCGCCGCCGCGTCCCGCTCTTCAGCAAGCCGCATCTGATCACGCAGCTTAGAAGAAAACTGGTCCAAAGTAGTACCGCCCGCGCCGCCACGGCCACCAAACGCTGCGCTGCAGCGACGCAGAACCGACATGGCCTGTTGGTCACGGCTCTCCGACACTGCCAACTGATCGCGTAGGTCTGCGTTGCGGTGAGCAAATGAAGCACGCAGTTCACGGTACGGCGTGGAGCCAGACAAGTACCACGTGGCATCGTTGAGGCAGTCGTGGTCCCCTGTGATGGGGGTGAACTCATCCTGATGCCAGCAGCGCACAAGACCATCGGACCCGGCAGACCACACAACAAAACGAGAAAGCTGGGCAGGACATGCAATAGTTGTCACCCACCCATGTGCCTGATCCTCCACTCGCTGAATCAGTGACCCAGACTGTGCGCAATGCACTCCGACCATGCCGTCTGCTGATCCCGAGTACACCCTAGAGCCCACCTTGCGGAGCACAGTGACGCGGGCCTCGTGCGGCCGGCTGATCTGAATCGCCTCACATGTGCGCAGCGTCCATCGTACGATTTGCCCAATGTTATCGCCCGACCACATCGTCTCCCCAACGCGGCACAGTGAGAAAACACCACCGCTTTGAGAATGGAAGTACCCCGTGAGTCGCATGGTGCCCGTCCCCACATCCCACACCTTCACCGCGCAGTCCTCCGCGCCAGATACGAGGCAGTTACCCTCTGAATAGAGGCACCTAATTGTGCCATCATGCATGTGAGTGCCTGTGAAAACGCGTATGTGTCGTGCTCCCTCCACTCGCCACTGAATAATTTGTCGATCGTCACCACCAGAATACACAAGACCTCCGAACTCGGTAAGACAATTGACGCTAGCGACGTGCTTGCAAAGTGTAAGGAGCAGCTTCCCCGCCTCCTCGCCATTGTGTACCTCTATCACACCGCTAGAGAGACCTAACCACACCTGTGCCTGCCCATCACGAGTGGTGACAGTCACCATCGAGCGTACTACACAGTTTTCAGCAGATAACGCACTGCCCCCTCTTGTCATACGCGAGACGATATTGTCGGCGACACGCCCGCGTGCCCCCGAGGCTGTAGCGCCACCTCCTTCAAATTTGTTGATCACCTCACCTGTTCGCCCATTGCGCACCTCAAGGCCGCCATCGGCGTAAGAGGTCCATACGTTGAGCTTGCACGTGACGGTGGCCTGCGGCGGGGAGGGGATAGCGAGTGTCTTGTCATTCACAAGGAGATCCGTCGCGACCTTTGGCTCGCCATTATGCCGCTTGCGCTGAGCTCCAGAAGCAATCACGCGAGTAGCCATAGATTCTATGCGCGCCTCTGTCTATGTCTAAAGACAGCAAAGACCCCAATTCGGCAATGTCTATAAGAATGTGTATAAATAATAATAAAAAGAAAGTTGTAAATAGTCACTAAAGAGTGCAGAGTACAAAGCAAAAGCTACACTGTAGAAGAAAAAAAAAAAGGAGGGTGATTGGGACTGCAACTACTACCTCTAAACTTGCTTTTATGTTCTCTAGTATTGCGACCACCTAAGCGCTGTTCAGAAGAGGTATCGGGGACAAAGAACGGAAATACGAACAAAAATAGTCATGAGTACAAAAAAAAGGAGAGAGCAGAGGGATGCAATGTGAAATGATTTGCATCAGCGAGACTTGATCAGTACAGTCAACATTCCCATACAACGTGCAAGCACTGATGTAGAGTACTGAAACTCTCATAAAATAATAATAATAAGAATTTATCTATAATACAAAGCTATAGCACTGAAGTACTCCTCTTAGCACTTCGACCATCGTTCATGTCCTTTAAACCTGCCACCTATGAGATACAAGTATATTCGGGTGGAAGGCGTGTTCACGTTGCTCCCTTACCCTCACACCCCGCTCTCTCTATGTCAATATCGCATTCTATGTGGTTCTATCTTCTTCTAAAACGACTTGCGCCTCACGATTTTATCTTCTGATGGCCGAGTTGGAGCAGTCACTGGTTCCCTCAGCGGCGTAGCAGCGGTGCCTGCGCCAGTAGATGGCGGCACGCCGAACACCGTAACCGTAGTTGCTGGAGGACGTGAAGCTGCTGGAGGCGGTGGGGGCACCTCGCCAAGCGGTGGCTCGAAGCTCTTGCTGTGCACTGCTGCTGTTGGTGCTGCTGTCGAAGGGGATGGGGCTGCCGTGGGCAACACGCTGCACAACGAGAAAGACGCCGCACTGTTGATACCCGGGGGCAAATGAAGGTGTGGCTGCTGCGTGGGTGGCGCGGCAACGCCGCTGCTGGTGGTCATGACAGTAGCGGTCCCCCCCACAGGTCCAGAGTGCAGCGGGCTAGCAGCTGAATTGCTGAACGTGGGCAGTGTCCCACCAACTGGGAGAGCGGTTGCTGTGGAAGGCAGGACGACTGTGGTCGGGAAGCACGCGGTGCTGGTGACCGTGTTGCTGGTCACGGCGGTCGTCATGGGAACCGGTACTGTGTTCATGGTTGTGGCAGTGGAACTACCGCTTGTGGCAGCAGGAGGCGGAAGAGCAGGTGGCGGCGCTGGTGCCGCTGGTAATGGGATTGAGGTCGTGCTGGGGAGGGGAACTGCGGGAGCAGCCGGGACCACCACATGGGCAGGAAGCGAAGCTGGAGCGGGAACGGGAGCAGGAGCAGCAGCAGCAGCGAGATCAGTAGGCGCTGAAGCTGGAGCTGGGGGCACAACAGCCCCAACAACGGGAGCATTAGGAGCAAGTGGCACCACAGTAGCGGCGGGGATGGCGGTGGTGACAACTGGCCCAGGTACAGGCACGGGTGCTGCTGCAGGACGAGGGTTTTGCGCAGCGTAAAGGCGAGCTGCGTTGAGCGCGTCTGTCATCTTCTGCAGGTTTTTGCGCATCACCTCAATTGTCTGCTTCTTGTTTTCCAACACTCGTTCCACAAGCCTCGCTTCTTCAGTCTTGGCCGCTGTTTTCTTTTGGGTCTCGCGAAGTGAATTCTGCAACACCCAGTACTTGACCGCCGAAGACTGGCGACTCTCGTTGCTGTTCTCGAGAAACTGCCGCACCGCCTCATCGCTCCCGTTTGAGAGCACTACCAGCTCCGCGAGCTCTTGCTGCTCGTCCAGCAGCTTCTCACAAGACTCACGATACGGCCTCTGGGTGGCGTAGTACCACCGCATGTCATTGAAGCCTTCTCGATACGGGTTCATCGGTACATGTTCGTCGTGATGCCAGCACCTAATTGTGTTATCCGCCGCACCAGTCCACGTATAGTACCGATCTACCTCAGCAGCGCACTGCACTGCCATCACCCGCGAGCCTGCGTGCTCAGTCATGTGATGCACAATGGTGCCATCCAGCGCGTTAATCACGCACAGAACACCGTCTGCAGAACCCGAGTACATCCGCGAGCCCACCTTGTGGAGCGAGGTGATGCGTGCCTGATGCGGACGTGAAACAAGAAGAGCGGTGCAGTCCTGCAGTCGCCAGACTGCCAGGTACCCACTCTCGTCACCTGACCACATAGTCACGCCAGCCCTACAGAGCGCTGATACCCCTCCAGTAGAAGCGTGGAAAGATCCCATCTGCACTAGCGCGCCGGTGTCGGCGTCCCACAGACGAATTGTACGGTCGTCAGACCCACTCACCACCGCTGCACCCTCAGCATACAAGCAGCGGACGTAATTGCTATGGCCACTTAAAATCCTCAGCAACCGTCCATCTGCCGCCCGCCACTGCGCAATTGTAAAGTCGCTGCTGCCGCTGTAAACCGTTGTCCCTCTACAAGCGGCGAGACAGTACACACCAGACATGTGCTTGCGCAACTGACGGACGAGATTGTAAGCGGTGGCGTCGTACACGGCAATGGTGCCGCTAGATAAGCCAAGCCACATTTCCGCCTTGCCAGTGGTAGCCGACACCACAGCGAGCATGCTCCATACCTTCGTTGCTATAGAGGGGCGCGATGCAGAAGCAAAGGCACGCGCCACATCACCGGTGTGAACGTCGCGAATTTCTATGCCACCATTGTCGAGCGCGACCCACATATGATGCCCTGCCACCGCCATGGTGGAGATGGTGTCTGTCGCCTGGAAAGCATGCGTCTTGGGCGTTATGCCAGCAAAGAACTTTTCTCCACTAAAGTTAGTGGTGGGGTAGGAAATCATTTTCTATTTTTTTTGTCGACTAACGAAACATAGAACAAAGGTTGGAGGGTAGAAGAAGCAGGAATGAAAAGTGCTGTCACACGCGGGCTCATTGACGTATCCGGCTCTCGCTCCTGCGGTTCTCGATCGCCTTCTCGTGTCAGTTTAGGTATAAGTCTCACTCAGTACTAGCGGATTAGGGACTTACCCGAGTGGGAACTCCGGCTTTAAAAAAGTTTAAAAATTCTATTTTGAGGGGGAAAGGGGTACATATAGGAAGAGGTAAATTAGTATTAAATGCCTCAGGCTCCCTGTTGATTCCATGTACGCGGGAATGGGCCGTTCTCTTCAGTGTAGAGCTTATTTGCACATATGATACCCGTAGGCGTCCCCGCTTTGTCCCGTGCTCGTGTTGGTTTGCTCTTGCCAGGAAAGCAACAAAATTAAAGTAAAAGTTAGCGTTTCGAGTGGTGCTTTCACGCAATATTTTTCGGTCGTATACCTACCCGCTTGTAATGGCCTTGTTTTTCCCCTTGGCTAGATCATACATAACGTACATATAGATATACATTGATCACGTTAAGGTGTGGAGGGGGGTGGAATTCAAAATCAAGAAACATTCCATTTTTTCTGTTGTTGTTGTTGCTAGGAGCTGCCCCTTTCCTGTCATCAGATAGTTCCTTGGCTTTCGGGTTCACGTAATTATCTGGGTCATGCCGAGGTCCTCTTATGATAATTCGTGACCACGTGAGTGATACTGAGGTGTGAGTGGGTGAGTATTTTTAAACCAAACTATTTCACCATCAATTTGATAAAGTTTACGACAGGCGTATGCAAAGAGAGGGCTATAGAGTGAATGAGAGAGAGTTAAGAAAATATCCTTCGCAGAATGATTCACCAGTGGGTGCAACGCTATTATTGTAACAGTTATTATTCGCTCCAGTTCTAGCCAATAGATACCCAAAGAACTTCCGCTTCCGGACAAAGAGAAACCCTGCGATCTACAAATTTTCTTTGTTCATTCTGCCATGCGTTTCAGCCTAATGCAATGTATCGTTTGTGTAATGCGTGTACAATGGCCTTTACGGAGGCTGGGGGAGGGGGGAGGAAAGAAAAAAATCTTTTATAGGCAAGTTCCTCAGCGCGCTGCCCGTTAAGGTAGAGAAAGATAGATATATATAGAGAGAGAGATGAAAAGAAAAGAATGAAGTCACAGAAAAAAAAATAAGAGTACAAAAAAATGACCCCTGTTGCATGAAGGCATACAAAGAAGAGGCACGTCTTCTCTTTTCATATATATATATATAGCTGGGATATTTTTCATCAAACACACGGGATACTATTCCTTACCCGAGGCAACAACGCTTGTATATTGTTTTTCCATTAAATATATCGTATATCGATAGAAAGGCAAACAAATGTTTGAGCAAGTAGGCGAATAGTCCTCACAAAAAAAAAAAGTAAGAAAATCAATCACGTATTCAAGGTATATAAATGCAACACAAAAACTTGTATAGAAGTATATAGTCCAGCCGTTCCTTTGAGTCTCCTCTTTTTTTCTCTCTCTTTCTCTCTTTTGACTCTTTGGCGAGTGGTGGCGTGGATGCATCAGAACTTCACTATTCGATAGCACCACGATTGAAAAACTGCGCGTTGTATCCGCGACCTGCGTAAGAGGTTCTACCTCCTGGGTCAAAGCGCATCGGCTGTGACCATACTGGGTTATCCACCGACGTCTGCTCCTTCTCCACAACAATGAGAACTCGTACAACGTCGACTGCGATGAAGCCGATCTTGCCGCCAACAGACAGCTGCGGTGCCAGAAAGAAGCGCGTCTGAGCCGTTGCCTCACCAGCACGTCGTTGGTTGCTGCTCCCGTATGAGTGGAAGATAACAAAATGATCAAGGATATCAGGATGGCCCATCAAGCAACATATTTGATGGGCCTCCCGCTTTGTGATCTCCATCAAGAGGCCAGAGAAGTTGCGCAGCATTTGATTAACTGGGAGTGGAAGGTGTGAAGCAGAAGCTGCCATCTCGAGCGGCGAGTTGCTGCTACTCATTGCAGCTGCATCAGTGGCTATGCTGCCGTCAGCTGCCCTATCCGTGCGCTGACCCTGTGGGACACGACCTCTGCGGTGTCTCGTGGTTTGACCGTTGTTGAGCACCGCGCGATGATGATTACCAAGATGCAGACGGCGCTGTCGCGCGCCACGCAGCGTCGCCCCGAGTGCCAAGAGGAACATCTCGTCTTCCTCAGCGGTTACTTCAGTGATGGGGATGCGGGATTGATTTATAGTGCCACTCGAGACAAAGTCCATCATTGTTAACAACTCACTCGGCTTGAGGTCACTGCCTCTGTTAGAGGAGTCGGCGTCAACAAACGTCGGTGGCGGGGGGCTTGGGGAATTATGCAGGCTGCTGCTGCCACTCCGTGGGCCCCCGAAGCCACCCCCGTTGGCATACGGGCTGCTATTGGAGAAGAGCGGCGGTGGGGGTGGCAGTCCTTGCGCCTCCGCCTCAGATACCGCCATGACATATCTTAGCACATCCTCATCACTGCCGCCAAAGTGTGCTTGAGCGTCCTGATATTGGGCCACCGTGTTCTTTGCCGCCACGCGACTCACAGGTGATACCACAGTAGGGCGAATAGGATGGAACACGCGGATGCGCATCGGTGTCGCGCTTTCTTCCAGAACTGGAGCCCCCACAGGAGGTAGTCTCCGCCCCCCTGCCCCTCCCACCGCCATGGTCGTGGTAGAGTTGGGGAGGCTTTGTCCATCGCCCTGTCTGCTCAGCGGAGCCGCAGCACTGCTCTCCGTGACCTCCTTCCCCAAGTGCAGGGGTACGGTGAAAGAACCCGTTGGTTTGTCATCCAGGAGCGATACCTCACGAAAGTGCCACTCTCTGTGCGCGTCCAGCACGTAGAGCCGCCGCTCACGCTTAAAGCGCTCATACGCTGGCATACTGGAGTCAGTAGGAATGGCGAACTCCGTGGTGAGTAAGGCACCACCACGCATGCTCATTACATCATCGTGGAAGAAGCGAAGCTGCTGTGTCCAGATGCTGTCCCGGTCACGTAAACGTTGCCACATGAGTTTGCACGTGCACGCTAGCTGACACACCTCGTTATAGGACAGAAACGCAGTTACCCAATCCCAGCAATCTATCGGCAGAGAGCTAAGAAGAGGGTTGCACGCATTGGCAGTTGCTGCCGCATTCTGTCTTTCTAGCAGCTGCTGTTGCTGAGCGACTGTCAATGGCGACGCCATGGATGAGGACGAAGTGCCTCCAAGAGCAAAGAAGTCATCATCTGATAGACGGCAGTGTACTGGTGGTACTGTAGTGGGGATAAATGGAGAGTTCTGAGCACTGGCATTGCGCGAGTCCGGCGATGCGCTTGTCAGTCTAGAAGCCCAGGTTGACATTGATGGTTGCCTAGAAAGAAAAAGAATTAGTTTGTATTTGGCTTCGGTCCTTTCTCCCTTTTCTCTTCTTTTGCAAACGAACAACCAGTAAATGAAGGAGTAAAGGGTGCGTATAACGTGAGGATATATATATACAATGATAAAAAAATAAAACGCTTGTAGCAAATGCTATATATATATATAATGTACTGTGGCAACCAAAGATGTTAGTCACCTACACAACACAAAAACACATATCAAAAAAAAAAATCAATGTTAAACGAAGAAGAGGATACAAAAAGGGGTAATTGAATGAGGTAAAGAGCATATGTTACACACAGCACGTGTATGTTGCGTCGTAAGAATGTCATTTTTTGTATTTATTCATGCCATCTTCGACAAAAAAAGAAAGCTAAAAAAAAGCAATGAAATAGGTGCATCCGCTCCTCTCACATAGTGTCGTGTATTCCTTTTTAGAAATGTTAACGCAAAAAGTGAAAAAAAAAAAACGAAAATACCAGAGAAACCCTTCGCTTCATGGCACGTGGGATAGGAGCATTCACGTCGGGTTTTCTCTCCTTTATTGATGTTTAATGTCAACACTGTTGTTACTTGGTCGCATGATAATGTGAAGAGATACAAAATGCGCATCCTATAGACCTACTCGTATAGGGTTCCTCTCTGTAGAAAAAAAAAAACAGGAGAAGCGAGCAGAGTTAGCAAAGTCCAACCACACACACAAACACAGGGCGTAACCGTAAAACAAAATAGAAGAAACAGACAGTTTTTCTTTTTATGGTTATTAAATGCGGTTCCACGCAGGAATACCTGTCGGTGAGTCCTTTGGTGCCAGCTGCCTCCTCTTGAGCGCCGCCGTCGGACGATATTTGTTGGCAATCTGATGCCACTTGTACCACAGCTGCCGATACACACGCGGTCTAAAGGCGGAGTTGATTTCAGTCTGGTGCAAACCCGCCGTGAAGGGCTGTGGCGCCTTCTCCTGCGCAAGCATTTCACGTCGTGAGTCCTCCTCTAGCAACTCCTGCAGGCGCTCGGGTCCAAGTTGCTGATCCCCGCGGAGGTTTAAAGCAAGAACAGTAGCGGCCGCACGCTGTTCTGGAGATCCACGCTTCATTTCCTCAATTACGCTATCAAGCGGGCGTCGTCTGTACACATCCGGTTCCCATTTATTCTCATAGCCCTTGACGCCATTCTCTGCTGCCAGACGCATCAATGTGCTCGCTTCACGGGGACGCATGTTTCTTATGAGGCAGTCATGAAAGAACTTGACCATCGTCGGATGCATCTGCCGGTCCTCGTCTAGGATTTTCGCAAGCACTTTACTTGCCTCTTGCCAGTGGTTAAATCCAGGGATGGTCATAGTGACAATCACGGAATTGTGCATGGTATCTGTTGCATCAAAACCATTGGCCTCACACGTCTGTAAGGCTTCTAATGCAACACGCCAGTGCTGTAGCTTCTCTAGTCGATGATTCAATTTGAAATCAAAGTTGTATCCGTGATCCGCGTTGGCCATGCCGTTCACTAAGTAGTAGTATGTGGCACCGTTAGGCTGCACACCATCTTCCTGCATAGCTCGCACCACACGAATCATCTCGAGTGCGCGTCCCCACATTGATTGTGAGAAAAGCACTGTGTTGTAATGATCCTGAGTTAACCTATAGCCCACCATGCGACCCTTGGCAGCAAACATCATTGCCTTCTGCCATGACGTGGTGTTCGACATACGTCGTAGCACCCGCAAAAACTCTGTAGGGTCACGGCGAGTGGGATCGGTCATGATGCCAACACCTCACTAAGAACTACTATATGTATATATATATGTGTGTGTATGTATGTATGATGACGTAAATCTAAGCTACGTATCGTACCCAGCTAATACAAACGCAGTAAGGAAAGGACAAGTGAGAGAGAGAAAAAAAAAGGGAATATATATATATATATATCACGCCCCTCACTTTTCGACAACAAATTGCACGCACGCCTATCGCACAAAGCAGCAAGTGACTCCCATTCGCTGTGTAGATAATGCGGGAATATATCCTCCGTCAGCTCTGGTAAAAATGAAGTCTATATATATATATATATATATATTTCTTCTTTCATGTTCTTTACATATAGCGCACTCACAATGCTGCAGCGAGATCCTAAAGCGCGAGGTAATGTGAAAATGAAGATGTGCTCTTGAGTTGTGAAAGAAGCATATACGCTTGCGCAAAGAAAAAGGGATAATGGTAATAATAAAACAACCAATGCCCATTATAAAAGACCTTTTGTTTTCCTATATATATATATATATATATATCGTAACTAAGAATAATCACAAAAGAACAATTGAAAATATATATATATATAAGCTCTCCTCAATGTTTACTGATGCTCATCGGCGATTAAAAAATAAAAAAATAGAACGAAAAAAAAAGAAAAACACACACACAACGAAACCAATAATTATTAAGGGTAAAGAAGCAACCAAACCAATAAAATGTAAAGAAAGAAAAAGATGCATTTTTATTTAAGAGGAAGATGCGTAATAATAATAATAAAAATAGAGTCGCGTAAAGAGACGTAGAAGTGCATACGGAAGTAGCAAACGTAAGCACAGTTGATGTCCCTTGGCAGACTATTTTTTCTTTTCCAATCCTTCTTCCTCATCCAAGTGTGTGTGTCTGTGGATTGTCACTAGAAGATATCCACATCGCTGCCCTGCTGCATCAGTCTGAGGAGTTCCTCGATGGTGTCACCTCTCGCGCACATCTGCTCCACTGCAGCTGGACTAAGCTCCACCCCGCGCTGCTTGAGACCTTGAATAACGTGATGCACACGTGCAACAACATCCGGTGTCACCTCTTCACTCTCGGAGAAATAGTGCTTCACCATCTCCACAGCGCACTCTGCGTTAAAGTTGCCCATGTGAAGTTTCATGGTGATGAAGCCAGGACTTGTAAGCGCAGGATCAAGATGCTCCACGTGATTTGTCGTCAAGATTATAATACGACCTGGGGAGTCAAGAAAGCCCCCAAGAGCATCCAGAACACCCTTGACGCTTAGCGCGTCCGCATCCAAAGGGCTAGCATCCTTAATGGCAACGTTCTCCACTGCGGGCGCATCCTCCTCGCCCTGCGAGTCGGTGGCTGCCTTCTCTGCGACGGCCTCCGCACCATCCTGAAGTTCACCGCCAGCGTCAGCAAGTGGGGAGTCGTCGCGAGGGACTGGAGAAGCTGAGGCACGGCTTCTCGAGCTCGGTGCAGTGCTCTCGCATTCTTGACTACCTTCAACTGTCTCAGAGTTCTTTTTCGTTTTCTTGCCCTTCTTCTCCTTCTTTTTAGACTTCTCTGTATTGACAGCCTGTGCTGCCGCCATCATCTGCTTGCGCACCACGCTCGACGTGGCGTCAATGTCCTCCAGCATGTAGATCATCTTGTCACGCTTGATCTTATCTCCTTTATCAGACGAACCCCTGCAATCCGCATCACCGAGCTGATTTTCCACCGTGTAGTTCTCCTCGTAGAGGCAGTCCTTGAGCTCCTTGTTAGTGCGTACGCGAGAGAGTGAAACGAAAAAAATGTGCCGGTGCGTATGGGCAGCGATGGCACGCACCAGACTGGTCTTTCCAGTCCCAGGTGGGCCGTGCAGAAGCAGCGTCAGTCGCTGCGGGGATCCAGGAACGGCAAACTTGCCTGTCCTCGTCTCCAGCTGATTCACAAGCTGGATAAGTCGCTCCTTCTGAGGAAAGAAGAGTGTGTTGAACGTTTTCTCTGTTGACAGTAGATAGCGGTAACACGGCAACGCACCTGTTGGTCCGCCTTCCTTCGCCTTGCTCTTCGGGACAGGTTGATAAAGGTAGCGATTGTTGTCGTTGGCTGCCTTAATACTCTTAGAGTACCATGTCAGCGCGTCCGCAGCGAACTCACTGACTCTGTCGCGCGTCGTAAATCGCGTGAGCTTCTCATTGAGAGAAACACGATGAGCAGTCTCGCCCTTGCCCTTTCCTCTGCTGCCGACTCCTCCCGCTGGCGTGTCCTCTACGCGGCTTTGTGAGCCTGAGGTGTCGGTAAACACATCGGAGATGTCCACCTGCAGCCCGTTGGTTAGCGAGGTCATGCGATCCTTGGAAGGCTCAGTGAAAAGGCCGTAGCTAGTCTCCAGCAGGCGCGCAAGATCTTTCTTGTTTGTAGTGGGCTTGTGAATTTGCTTATAGGTGTACCGACCGCTCGAATAGTCAGAGGGCGAAACGATGTTTACGTATTTCAGAATGGCGTCTTGAAGCACGTTATTCTCCAAAAGATCGTCCGTGCCCTTACCATTCTCATTTTTGAACGTGGTAGTTACCGCTGAGCACGGCTCAGGAAGCAGCAACGTGACGAAGTCAGTCACCATTTTTGGCCACCATGCCCTGAAAAAAACAGTAACAAAGTACGAGATAAATGGAACCATGGCAGCGATAAACATATCCGTTATGATGTTCCCTGTTCGCAGGGACGCCATAAAGTTGAGGTTCAGTAGTGCGTCCATGATTTTTCTCTGCAGATGCGACCTTGGCAGAGGGAGGAAAGAGAGGGGGGGGGAGGAGGGAAAAAAAATTAGTGAAAACGAAGATCTATAGAAAAACAAAGAGATAACCCTTATTGTCCTCTCGCTCCGTCTTTTAACCCCTTTTATATCGAGATTGTTATATATATATATATACAAAAGTGATGAAGTTTAAAACTAACTTCAGTACTAGCAGGAAAGAAAGTCATTGGAAAAGCAAAAACGCAGCAAAAAAAAAAAGAAGAGGTGTAGTCATGAAAAGGGGAGAGCAAGCGTGAGCACATTTGGGGTCGCAAAACTGTTTGGAAATATTATGTTTTGTAATTGATATTGCTAATCGCAGATGTATGAGAATACGATACATGCAGCTGGCCTTTGTTGCTGCTGTTGCTTCTTTTGAGTCAAGAGGAGACTGTATGATCTTTCCCTCTCCCCACACTATCTCCACATTTGTAGTAGTAGTGATTTGGCGGATGCGGCTTACAGCTTGGAAGCAGCGAGTGTCATGACATTCTTTGCTAACAACATATATGTGAGTAGCGGAGTAGCCTCCTTGAAAAGCACAGACGCTGTTCGCGCAGCTCGCCTCTCGCAAATCTCTTGTTCAGATAAATCCCTTTGAACGCATGACTCCCGTAGATGAGACAAGCGCGCAATCACCTGGCGAACTCGACCCGCGTTGTGACGTCTCGCAAGGGCATCAGCTAGGCTGGAGTTGGCATCCACAGGCGCCATGGTGCTTTGATTGCTGTCTGCTACTGTCACCGCTCCATCACCCCCACCGTATCGTCGCTCAATGCGCTCGAGCATAGCTCGCACCTGCGGAGTGCTGTAGCGGGTTGTTGTTGAGGGGTTATCGTTGACCCCGGCTGCTTTTGAGGCAAAGAGAGACGCCGGAAGGTCAGCGATGGCGCGGAGGAGGGTACGGCGGGCAACGGTGCCAACACTCGGTGAAAGAGGCACAAATACGAGTCGCGCCGCCACATCACCACACCGAGGGCAGTCTGGTAGTGTCACTACGTCCTGCACATCCCGTACTCTCCGCGCGGTTCCCTGCAGCAGCAGTGGAGGCAAGTCTGCAGACCCCGTGCTAAAAGGAACCACTCGCGAGGCTACTGCGGCAAAGCCGGCACGCATCACACGAGATGCCACCTCACACGCGGCAGAAGGCGACGCTGCCTGTAGCACAATGCAATCCGAGGCCACCTCCACACACGCGAAAGGGTGTGCGTCCTTAGCTGAAGCAGAGATGACATCAATGTGAGGGGGGAGGCTCACCAGAAAAGACCAAAGTGAGTAGCACTCCGCGTCTACCTTCTCACGGCGCTCTACCAGAAACGTGCTCAGCGCTTCCAAGGTCGGAGTCGTAAGAGAATTATAAAGAGAGCCGCGGAGACGAGCGTGCTCCGTGGTAGTAGTGGCTGCTGCTGCTGCTACTGCTGATTGTGGGGAGTTCTTAATGATTGTCTTGTGCCTCCCGCGAATGGGCGATGATGACATGACGTTACTTACTGGTGCAACCAAGCGATTTACTGCTGTTTGAGCGCAAGTGCTACAACTGCGGGGAGAGGAATGTGCCTCCTCTTCGTGCCGGAAAGTGCCCCCCGTTAAGTCTGCAATTACTTCGCGCACGCTACGCAGCAGTCGTGATACCAGTGCAACATAGGACAGCACTGTACCGTAGTCTAGGCGACTGGATAGACAAAGCCGACACACTTGTCGAGCAAGTGTCTGCCAAACATCCAAGGCAGATGCTTCAGGGTACGCTTCAAGACACGCTTGCATTGCGCGTGAGAGTACCGAGTTACCTGTCGTGAGGCAGCCAACCGCACCACCAAGCAGCCCGGGCGTGTCAAAGGCTGTGACGTGCAGAAGAGAGTTAGGCGGGAGTCTGCCGCGACTCGCGGCGATGTTGGTGCCACATCCCTCTTCTGTTAGATCATCTCCATACAAATCCTTCACAGTGGGGGCGTGCACCTCAACAACAAGGCAGCCAGGAATGCTATTTGCCACCTCGTGAACACTGGCGGCATTATGGATAAAACGACCGTTTATGCCAAGCAAAATAATGGCCGCGGTCGCCGCTGCTGCTGCAGAGGCCGTGACCTGTGCTGAAGTGCCGGTGGTGGTGGTACTTGGACTACTCCTACTCATCTGTTTGCCTCTGGTTGATGACGGTGCGCTGGATGGTGCTGTCTGCGACACCAACGACGTGCCGCCAAGACCGTACGCATTAGCGCTCCTGCGCAGTTGTGCTGTGTCTGCTTGCATCGTAAATGGATCCACATCGTATCCCACCACACGCAGTCTCAGCCCCAGTAACATCTCCAGCAGCCCCTGCGCGTACTCGCTGGTAAGAAGACCAGGTATAAACACAGGTGCTCCCGCAGGGAGGGAAGCCACGGTAAGAAATGCATCTATCAAAGCGGGCGTAGTGCTGCCCACCATGACCGTATCTCCGTCCAAGGCAGCGTTAGGGAAGACGACACGCCCAATGTTCTTTTTTATCTTCTGCCTTTGCTCATTCTGCTTCTGGCGTTGAGTCACATGTCGACAAATGGAGGCTGAGACTGTCGCCCACACAAGTCGTGCGGATGCCGCTAGCGAGAGGTGCGTCTGGGCAAGTGGATAGCACCCAGCCAAGGAATATGGCAGAAACTGTAGGCAGCGGTGAAGAAGAGGGCAGTCGCGCGCAAGCAGACTTTTGCCAGCGCGAGCCACATGAGCCACGGCGAGTGCGGTTGATATTGTGCCCGCCATCCTGCGTTTAGCTGGGGGAGAGGCAATTTTCGTATCATCTACCATTTTTGTGTAACTAATATTCATGAGAAAAAAAAAAGGAAGGAAGAACACCTCCTCACTGGGTCCCCCACAGCAAATGGGAAGACTGCTAGTTGGTAAGTGGTATATACTATAATGAAAAGGTGTATGTGTGTGTGTGGGGGGGGGGACGCATAGAAGGAGAAAAGTGAGGGGAAAAATAATGGGAGTAATGGGGAGTAGGAATAGCAATTTTGTCAATAAAGGCTGCAAAATTTAAGCTGGGATCAGCAAGCAACAAAAGTAAGATAGTCCTGTTTCTCGCTATTCACCCAGAAAAGTGCGCTTCTTTAGTCAACCCTGACACTTGCAATTTGTATATATGGTCTTGTATACACACCGGCAGCGCAGTGCCGATAATTTTCAAAAGTAAAGAAAAGGTGAATAGCCCACAACAACGACAACAACAACAACAAAAGAGAGGCGAGTGATAAAGAAAAGCAACTCTATCAAATACATGTCTGTACTGTATCTAATTGCATCACTACACTAAAATTACACAGCATTTTCTTTCTCTCTCTCTCAGCTTTTCTTCTTTTCTCTTCTCTTGGAACTTCATTGTACATCGATCATTGTTCTGCAATGACAACAGCAACAACAACAGAAAAATAATAATAATGGGGATCTTTCTATCCATTCAATCACGATGACAGTCAAGAGCAATGAAAATCATCACCTCCGCAAAAATCATAAGAAAACCCCTCCTTTACTCAGCTGAGGTTGCGGGAAATGGATCAAGGGACACCGCTGCGCCACCTGCTGCGGACGCGCGTTCCGTTTCAGCCTTGAGTCGAAGCGACAGCTGTTGATTCGCTCTCCTCAGGTAGTTCAGCTCTTCCTGGTTGTTTAGATTGCGCTGTTGTCCCTCTTCCTCAATGCGTTTCTCCAGAGCCTGCCTTCTATCCTCCAGCGCATGTTTCTGCTGCTCAATGCGCTGCTTCTCGCGCTCCAGCTCTTCAGTTTTTTTCTCTAGTTTGTCCATTCCGGCGCGGCACGTGAGGAGCTTGCGGCTGGCAAAGTACTCCGCACCAGCCAGTAAGTCCTGGTGAACGCTAAGAGAGTGATTGAGCTCATCGCGCACGCGTTGGAGCAGCACACCACGTGCAGGTTCCTCAAGCGCCACTTGCCGAATCAACTCACTGAATAAATCATCGTAGATCTCGCGACGGATGTGGCACACGCCAGCGGGGCGGGCACGGCGTGCCTCTAGTCGTCGCTTCACGTCATTGTGCAACTGCGCGACATCTGCTCGCGTAGAGAGCGCGGTGGACACTCGCTGCACGGCGTGTTCCCCCGTCTCCGGGAGGGTCACTAGGGAGGGTGGAAATATGGAGTATAACACCTGTGTTGGGTCTCGAAGGTTACGCATCAATGAAGGCAGCATGTCCTGCCGTGAGGCCGCTGCTTCCGCATCCTCAGGTGCGGCACTGGTACCGTGAGCAGCAAAGGAGGCAGCCGTAGTGCCTGCTGCTGCTGCTTCTCCTGTAGACCTTGCAGCCGTCGTGAGATGCGGCCTACCAGCCGCGCGACGGCGGCCTGCAACGGGTGGGGTTGGATATCTCGCCATTGAAGGATCCTTCCGCACGCTGGCCGGAGGCACTTTTCTCTTTGCATTCCCTGCCGCTGGCGTTGTCCGTGCCAGAGAAACACCCTGGGATGCTAGAAAGGTCTCTCGCGATGCGTTCTTCGCGGCCGCAAGCTTGGCTGCCGTGATGGACGTCCATGCCCCGCGACCCTCATTATTATTATTATCACTCAAGATGGCGAGTTCCTTTTCGCTGATCACCTCAGGCGTTTGATACCGCAGAAACGTTTGCAGCAGGGCATCGGCAGAGCAGCCACCCCCAGCTTCTCCTCCAGCAGCGGCAGCTGTAGTGATCATCACAGTATTTGAAGATAAAGAAAATAAAGAGCAGCGGCTCAATGTTTCGTCTGATACGGATAATGTGAGAGAAGGAAAGAAAAAGAGATGACTCTGACCACTTCCTCGGAATGTATTCCCGTCTTTTGTGCCCTCGTCGTTCTTTTTTCCTACTTGGAGAAGAATATATACTAATGGCGAGGACAAAAAAAAACTTTTTGAGCACGCCTAGTTAGATCTGAAGTAGGATGTAAAAGCGTGGAAAGGCACTTCTATGCTGTTCCAAGCAAAAAAGAATAATAATAATAATAATAAAATACAAGATCTATTGCGTATTCACGTACGATTTGAATCAATGACCTTGCTTCGCTTTAACAATGTGAGAAGGAACAAAAGTTTAAAAGGAGGTTGAAAAGAGTCAATATATATATATATGAAAGAGTGAAAGATTATTGATGACGAAGTTGTTGGCAGTAACTCCCAATACCTGTGAGAGACCCAACATTCATACAGTCGTACAAGGAAGGTAGCAATCGTCACGCATAAGCTCATGAGTGCTTAACATTAAGTTCAAAAACTAGTAATTGTTTCTTTGCATTGCCAACGTATGCAGACAATTTTGCTTTTCTACATGGGAACCAAAAAAAAGAAAGAAAAGAACACATACATTTTTACATACACCATGAACAATCTAAAAGTAATCGTATAAAGCAAAAAAGAAAAGGGCGCTATACATGTGGTTTTATATATTGTGCCCCGCCTTCTCATATATAGGCACGTATGAGCGTGCCTTGGCGTGTGATTGGTTCAAAAAAAAAAAAAGGAACAATTCTCTCAGCCGAATATTGGAAATCGTACCCTAGTCACTGCCTCTGTTGGAATACACTGCTCACATTCCCCAAAAAAAAAACTCCACACAAAGACTAACACAATGACATTAGCCTAGCACACTCTTATCTGAATCAAATGAATTGATGGCACGCACGCACACACACGCACACATACACATACACGTACACCCTATACTTGCAACGGTCTGCTCGCGCTACGCACGATGCCATACTTCTGCGCCGGGTCACGCGCAATGGTTCCCTGATTACTCATCCACACCACCCTCAGCGCTGCTACTTCTTCCGCGGTAAACTTCGCTTCAGCGTACGCCTCCAGTGTCATGGTGCCTTCAGACATAAGATCAGCCAGTGACCCACCAAGACCAACCACGAGCTGCGCGACGCGGAGGTCGCGAGAAACGAGGGCGTACTCTAGTACAGGCATCTCACAGCCACGGAACGGGTTTTCGCGCACTGTGCAAACACCCTTTACTGTCATTAAGAAACGCACCGCCACTGTGTCAAGTTCCCCCGCTGCAAAGAGAAACCCAAAAAGCGTCTCGGGTGTAAAGTAAGTGCGGGGAGTCATCTGCAGCGAGTCAAACATTGCCCGCACGCGTTCCTCCTCGCGACGGTATTGCTCACTATGCTGACTGGGGCTAACGAGCGTGACGGCACTGGATAAAAACGCATTTGGAAGCTGCAGTGATGGCGACGCTGAGGTGTCAGCAGCATCACCAGGAAACACACATGACGACCCCTTAGCTCCTTTGTAGGCCTGCAATGTTCCACAAAATGTTTTGTTGTGCACGCCAGAGGTGGGCTCAGTTGGAGAACCAACGGCAGTACCCGCAGCGGCAACAGCAGAAGTACCACGGAAGCTTCTAAAAGCCGTGATGCTGGAGTACCGCATGGATCCCTGCCTGTGCCGCGATCGTCCAGAAAGGGATTCCACCACGTGCTGGTACTGATCATTGCGTTCCTTCACCTTATCCAGGAGCGTGCCGATACGCTGCCTAATGTAGTCCATCACAGAGGAGTCATAGAGGCCTCCTTCAAACCGATAGTGCAGTTCGTGCCAAAAGGTATTTGTAAACGTATCCAGCGCGCGTGTAAGAGCGTCGTCACGGCGCTCTAGCAACCACGTGTGTACAAGCTCTGGTAATGGGCAGCGCTCGTTCACTCCAAGCAGTTGATAAAGCGGACACACATCGCAGAGGTGCTGTGCAAGACGTACTTGGCGAAAGCAGGGCAAGGCGAGAAGCAGGAGCCGCAGCGTGCCGGAGCGCACGCGACTAAGTGGCGATTGCACCCGTGACCCCTTGGCGGCAAGAACAATCTTAAAGAGCTCTAAGTGGGCGTCGGTAGGCGAATGTCGATGCCGCACCCCACCGGTGTGCCTCAGCACAACTGCCGCGGTGGACGTTACAGTGGCCGTTGCCATCGCACCGGTGGAAGGTAAGAATGGTGCGATAGCGGAGGTGCGTTGGGATGATGCACTGGTGATGGAACCCGATAAACTTTCTCGCTTCTGCTGTTGAAGCAATGGTGATGGGTTCTCTGACGAAACCGTAACCATTGTGCCCTTCGCCGCGATGCGGCGAAGCTCCGCGTGGCACAAAGGGGTGGTGGTAAGCGCCAGCAAAAGCAGCACGAGGTCACTCTGAAAAAGGCGCTGGAAGCGTTGCACAGCATTATTCGCAACCACGCCTGTGGCTGCAGCGGCATTGTGGCGAGTAAGTGGGCCGCCAACTTTGCCAGTCACAGCGTTTTGGGGCAACGTGGAGATCGCGCCCTCCACAAGGAAGGCCGATGTGACCAGCGGGTCCCCTTTGGTCTTCCCGTCCTCAATGCACGCAGGGTTAAAGTGGTCGCCAATACACAAGAGGATGGAGTGCTGAGATGGGTCTTTGCCGTTACGTTCCCGACGTATGCGGCGACGCACCTCGAGAAGCACACTGCAGAGCAAGGGCGAAGGAAGCAGCGGAGGGCCTTGTAAGGCGGCCTCACGCTCACGTGCCTTGCGTTCTTCACGCTGAATGCGAGCCTTAATGGCATTCTCTGCTATGAAAAGGTCTTCCTCTTCGTCCTCAAACTCTTCTTCTTCTTCTTCCTCTTGCTCTTCCTCGTCCTCCACTTGATTGCCCTTGATGTCGCCGGCGCGACCGCGCTTACCCCACTCAACAAGCATTGTCTTTGGAATGTTCATCAGTAGCCACAGCGCGAGCCGCGCGGACTCTACATTGCGGATTGAACTCAGCTGCAACGGACAGGAGGGCGTCACGCCAGCGGTGAGCAGCGCTTGCATTGTGCAGCGACCATCGGTGCTACGCACAGATGCCATTTCCTCAATTTGCCTTTCACCCAGAATAGATGACGGGCAGTGATGGCTGCTGCTGCTGCTGACGAAATGGTGAGCAGCTGTAGAAAAAAGATACTCGTCTCTGAAGAAAAAGTTGAAATCTAAGTGGAGCGGTTCCAGCTCGTGCGGGAGCCGACCCGCGTCTACGGCGCGCACAGAAAGGAGCGAGGTGTATATAGCGGAAAGAAACGGAAAACCAGCATCCAAGTCCTCTTCGAGCCAGCGCTGCACGTGTGAGAGCGAAGGAGCAGATTTTTGTAGCAGCATAACGCGGAGAAGTGCGGGACTCCGTATAGCGGCTAGCATTAGAGCGTCCATCACTAGTACAGAGTTCATATCGTAAGCGGGCAACTTTTTGTCGTTATCGTCATTGTCATCATCTTCCTCCTCGCTACCATCGCCACCATCGCGAGCGTCATTCTCGTCCTCCTCATCTTCGTCATCTTCCGTCTCATCCTCTTCGTCGTCGTTACTGGTGTCACGATTCCTTGCGTCTTCTCTTTCAATCCTATCCATCGTCGCGCGTCTCAACTCCTCGCGCTTGCGCTTTTCTTGTTGAAGACGTACCACTGCCAGCTGCGGGTGCACGTCTAGCAAGTGCCACTCGCCAGAAACCGTGTCACGAGCAATGTAAAACGTGTAGTTGGGATCTGTAAAGGCGGGCACAGAAACCAGTGGTGCCTTCTGAATTCCAGAGCTGCTGCTGCGACGACGGGGTCCAATGGAGGCGCTGTGCTCAAAGATGTTGGGTTGAGTACGTGAAGTGCTTGCAATGTCCTCACTACTACTCTCCACATCTTCCTTTTCGTTTATCATCCGTGGCAGCGCCGTGCTATCTAACTCACTGACGCGCTTGCTGGAGACGCCGCTGCCAGCTTCGTCCTCGCTCTGTGGGTTGCTGTCCTCCTCCTCTTCGTCCGCTTCTGGGATTTCCATGTATCCGTCCTGAAAGGCGTTGGAGCGATAAAAGTAACTAGAGCGCTTGCGAGCCGGGTCCTCAGCTCGAATGGTTTCCTCCTCGTCTTCCACTTCTTCATCCCCTTCCTCCACGAAAGAAACGACAGAGGTCGGTATCTTAGAGGGCGGCGGGGGAGGAGCCACCCAGCCGTACATGGCAGACATAACACGCTCTGCGTGAAAAGTATCACTAGACAACAAGTATGGCAACCAGTACGGTGGTGGCACCTTTTGCCGGCCTTCTTCGCTACCCGCGCCATCATCATCATCGCCTTCATCGTCCCCGGAGAGATATTCACCATCGTCTGCGGCTGCATCATCTTCGCGTTGAAGAAACCGCCGCTTGGCTACCTCGTCGTCCCCAAGCGAGCGGAGAATGTTGTCTCTCTGGATTTCACGCAGCTGCTTGCTGTATGCCGCTTCAAACCTACGACCCCAGCGAGACAGGCGCACCTGAACAGACTGCTGCTTCTTTTCTGTTGCACCATCCTCATGACTGCACTGTTTGTTAGGCAGCACGAGAGAAATAACCGTCACTAGAGGTTTCTTCTCAGGAAGCTGCTCTGTGAACCGAGAGTCCTCTGCCTTAGTTTTCTGGTGCTGCTCTTCGTCTTCTTCGTCCTCGCTGTGGAGGCTGTTTTGTTGTAGTTGTTCTTCGCTCTCTTCAACATCACTCATTCCACTGTACTCCTCGTCCTCTGAGCTCATTGTAGCCACGTGATCAGTATATCTATATATAGTTATGTGTAGGCAAGAATGAGTTGTGATACCTATTGCTGAGTAATATAAATATTTATATGAAGATTATGTTCATGAGAGAAAAAAAAAAGGACAATAATAACTGAAAAAAAAAAAAACACATTCAGGATGATGAACAACAACACGGAAAGTACACTAGTAAGTAATGTCAAAAAAACGCTCCTCAAAATTTGACAAAAAAAAAGAAGAAGAAGGGTAGAACACAAGCCTCCTTCAGTATCATATATGTATTTGTGTATTGCTGATTCATATAGATGTCTCTTTTTCGAAAAATAATCGTTCCGTATATGTTGCCCTTTCCATCTCACGCACCCTCAAACCGCAAAAATATGAGAAAGAAGAACCATAGAACAAGAGACCCCCTCAAAAAAAAAAAAAAACACACACACACAAAAAAAAAAAAAAAAAACGCAGCATTAACAGAAGAAATATGTATCCGTGCGCACCACCATTTTGTTGAGCGCTGCAACTAACTAACGGATCTTCTCCACATGCAGTGCGCCTGTCCATACTACTTAGGTTTCCTAAATATCCCTCATAAATAAATAAATAAATGTATATATGTACGCGTATCGTTTTCCTAAGTGAACGTGCATAGCACGTACCAGATACACACACATATGTAATTTTTTTTTTTTATAAACACCACGGGCAAATAATAAGAGGATGAGTGTGGCATGCACTACTGCTGCTGACTATCTCACAAAGACTCAATGCCATCGGAGTTTCTCTCATTTCTTTTATCTTTTTCATGTATACATGCATGCACGTACTTCGCAGCCCTCACGCGCGATAAGAGAAAAAATAAACTAAGGGGAGACATACATTTGTAAAGGGACAGGAAGACACACAAACACCAGTACTGTGCCTGCAAATCCTCGCCAGAAAAGCAACCACGACATACAAAAAAAAAAAACAGCAGTAGCAGTATTAAACCTCAATAAACATCACTTCCATACCAAGAAGAATGCAGCTGAGAATACCGTACCGCATGATAACATACAGCTGCTGATCCTGCACGTAGTCCTTGGCAGTGATCTCCAGCGAGTAGTTGACGTGCTTAGTGCAGATGACTACCACATTATACGCAAGCACAATCAGCATGGCACTTCCCAGAGGACTATAAAGAACCGTGGAAAGCGAGGTGCACGCACCGAGTTCGGCGCAGTGCGCGGCAAGGTTGGAAGCAAACACCTGCCCCATGTAGCCACGGCGCGTGGTAGTGAGGGCTGAAATATTGCTAGAGGAAGGTGCCACAAGAGCGGAGGCAGAGGCGGCTGCACCTACAAGTCCACGGCGAGTGCCCTGGCGAACACCAGAGAGCAAGAGAGAGCGGCGAGCCAGCATGTTTAGTACAAAAAAAAATGCGATCTGAGAAGATATCACCCAAGTATTCCCTTTCCTATGTATGTATATATAATGTGTTTAAAATAAAAAAGGTATTAAATCAAAGGTGAGAATGCGAGGTTGGTGGAATAACAAAAACTCAAAGATATGATGCAAACATATAATTGCATCAAATAGAAAAATGATCGTCTCTTCATTTTACCCCTATTTACTATCTAGTATACCAGTCAACAAACCTTTTGGTTTTTAAAAATGACGCTCTATGTTAGAGTGTATATATGTCTGTATTTTCATTTTCTTAAAGATTCCGGTCTGGGATCTATGAATGACAACTTGATCTCGGTTGAAGTCTGTCTTTTCTCGGCGCATATACTCATTTCATGGCAATACCATGTATTCCTCACTCTCTAAATATAATTTTCCGTTATGGGAAGAGGGGAGAGGGAAAAGTGAAACTTGTACCAGCTGGCACACACTGCCCTCTGGTTAGTCATACTGAAAAACGAATAGATAAATAAATAAAAATAGTGCATGTGACCATGCTAGAAATGAGCAACAAAGACAACAAATAGCGTGCATACCTATAACGAAACATGAACTCCTACGCATGTCATCGCTTGTCTATATATGTATATATATGCAGTAGCACGTGAATACTGTCGCACTCGTCCCTGCATAGCCTCGCACACACGCACACGCACACACGACTGACCACCAAGAAAAGAAGCAAAAAAATATGATACTGCTGAGTGTATATCTCCACCAGCAGAAATCATTTTTGTTTTGATTTGATATACATAAGTGTGCTTCCATACAGGCGTCCATCTCTCCCCTTGTGTATGTGTGCGAGTCCACTGCATAATTACACACAGAGAGGTTATTCCTCGTGCAGCGTATGCTGACCAGATACAGTTGTGCTCAGTCTTCATTGCTGAAGGTCCAAGCAAAGAGAGGGGGGGGGGGTTACACACACACACAACCTACAACGCCTTCAATGAATCACAGCTTAAAAAAAAATTAAATAAACAGTGAAGAAGGCGACGCGTGTGTATACACACGGTCATAACATCAAGGCATGGGTATGCGCCTTTTTTTTGTAAGAAGTAGTAACAACAAAGAAAAAAAAACACGAGTAAGAGAATAGAAAAAAAAAGAGACAGGACACGAGTGAATGACGCCCCCATATTTGCCGTCTTCATATATGCATATATCGGTGAAAGTATATAGATAAATAGAGGCAGTGAGGAGTTTTTGGACGTTCTCTCCTTGCAATTGGGTCGAGTAATTTTTTTAGTCTCTTGGTCCACCACTCAAGGGCACCCGCCGCCCAGCGCATATTTCCTTTCTGTTCCCTTCCCTTCTACAATCCCTATTTTTTTTCTTTCTGTGTATTTGTGTGTGTGTGTGTGTGCTTTGTTGTCTTCGCGGATGCACGGCAATGGAGTGTTGACTAAGAAAAAGGGAGGGGGAAGGACATTGGTTCATAAAAAAAACTTCTGGTCCTGAGTATTTTCAAGCAATATATTCTTGCCCACGTACTCATTTATTGTTTCAACACAGTACACAGATCATAGCGACCTAGCCGCCGAAGTATTAAAAAAATCTCCCTCGAACTCCATGAAACAGGTCAACCTAAGAGAAAAGAATAGAGCAACAAGACTCATTTCCTTCAGCCTCATATACACACACACAGAAAAAAAAAAAAAACACCGCAGTCACACAAAAACACATGAAAATAGTAATTATAAACCCACCACCCCCCCCCTCGTCCTTCATGCAAGGTTTGCCACGATATAGTTAAAATCCTCATGAGTGTCGTTTAGCATTTGTACACGTATATCCTATTCTTTCTCGTTCACTCCTCTCCCCTCTCCTTGCTCAAAGATATAGCAAGCTTTGCTTTCCCCCACTTTTTCGTTCTTCTCTCTCTCTCTCTCTCTGCGTCATCAGCAAACATTGACTGCAACCTTGCATCCTCTTTCCCTCCCCCCCCCACCTTCCCTCAGTGTGCGGCATCACTTTTTGGATAGAGGAAAAATAAATAAAGAAAAAAAGATGAGGGAGGCAACCTATGCCAATATTAACAGTTTGCTTTTGCTTACGCAACCTGCTCACCATTAACATGTACTATTGGTATTCATATATTCCACTTTCCCCCCCTCCCCCTCCTCCTTCCCAAAAAAAAAAAAAGCGCTTGCGGTTAGCGCCGCTAAGGGGCAAAAGATGAATATCCTCAAAGAAAGAAAGGAGGAGGCTTTACAATAAAATAGAAAGCGATCAAACAAGAGGAAAGGCGGTACCAAAGAGAAGAAGAAGACACACAAAGCGAAGGAGAAAGAATATCCCAAATTCCCTAAAAAGTCATGTATATATTGTAATGTAAAATTATGAGTGGCAGCCGTATCATAAATAAAAGGATGTAAAAAAAAAAAAATTGTAACTGCCACTGTGTCAAAAGAAAAAAAAAAATGCATAAAAGCGGCTACTACTTCATATTTTCCTCTCTTTTTTATTTGTCTTTTTTTATTCGCGCCCGCGCTGACCTCTCGCTGTATATATCAATGGTTATACATTTCTCCTCTTCCGTTCGGTCCGTCAGTACACCACATCTCGAACCTCACTAGCGCTACTGACATACTCGTGCTCTAGCTAATGTCAACTAGCCAAAGTCGTTTTTTTTTTTAAATGAATTCAAAGAACGAGATTGCGCAGCACAAGTTGTAGGATCTCAAAATAGTGTACTAGTGGAGAAAAAAAAACAAGAAGAGAAACTAATGGAAAGAGAGGTTACAGGGAGTGCGCTAGTTGGTAGCAATATTGCGTTCTTATTTGGGCCTTCTCCTTCCTTTTTTTTCGCGCGTGTGATTTGGAGGAGAGCACCTCACATGTACTGTTACTTTACAAAAATACGTACTATTTATCTTTTTTTCTTTTACACTGAATCACTTAATACATCCCGATTGCCTTTTTTTGTGTCTTTACCACGCAAGAATTCTTCATTTTTCCTTCCCTTTTCTCTTTTTCAGGCAGACCTTCTCTTACAAAATGGTAGGGAATGACATAGAAAGCAAGAACCTCTCACAAAAAAAATCAAAAACTTGAGAAAAACTGCACTCTAAAAAGAAACACAGAAAAGAAAAAAAAAAGAGAAAAAAATTATTCACTCATACTGCATTTCACCTACAAAAGAAAAGGCACTTGTTCAATTTCCTTTTTCTTCGTTTTGCGAATAGAGTGCGTTTTTTCTATAACAAGGATATATACACCGTATACAGGTACAATACAATCCATGCGTATTGAACATATATATAATAAAAAAGAACAAAAATAAAGAAAATGAACATAAAAAAGCGGTAAAAAATCAGGTAAAAAATAATAATAATAACTAAAATAAGGTACAAAAAAAAAGCGTAAATTAACATATCCTTAGCTTTTAAATTTGTATTTACAATCACTCCCAGTACCTTTTTTTTTTTTTTACAAGTAGTGAAGATATTTTGTTAAATCGCAATCGCGCTCTGGCTCCTTTACATTCAACAATTTATCTTCATCTTTGTTTTCCTTCCTTTTATAAATAGTATTTGACGTAGTTCGTGTCCTGAGCACTTTAGCTCGCAGCTACATGAAGTATCAGCGTAAATGCATGCATATTGTGAAGAACAAGCAAAGAAAACGTTCAATGGTGTATTTTGTGTATTGCGTATTCTCTCAAATCATAACAAAAATAAAAGTAAAGAGAAATGATATATATTACTTGACATCTGGAACCTCATCGCTGGGAGGCTTCACGAGATTCCTTCTGGTGAGCCGCTGGACGATGGGGCGACCAAAGGTGTATGTACGAATTGGGATGACAAACTTCTGAATGTTATCCACAAGCTTCACAAATTCCTCTACCTCTGAAGCATCGAGCACACGCTGCACAACGTAGTTGGCAAACTGATCGTTCATCATTTGGCACAGCATACTCGGCTGGCCCAGCCCAATCGAGTGCACCTCATCAATGATTCCTAGCGCAGCGTCCTTCAACTCCCGATTCTTCTCTTTGTTGTAGTCCTTGCCACCCTCCTTCCGGTTGTTGGAAGACCATCCCTCCTGCGCATTTGCCATTGCAGCAGTCGTGGTCGTGGAGCGCTTGTATTCCACCACCTCAACCTTCGGCACGTTCTGGTCAGCAAAGTCGGCGCACATGTACATAATGAGCTCCATGCGCTGGGCAGGAGCGGAACGGGCGTAAAGCTTTTCCATCACGTTGGAGGCAAATTTTTGCTTGCTGAAGTCAAAGAAGCGTGGCTTGAGCGCTGCATATATGCGCTCAATCTTCTTCTCATCAGTGACGTGCTGGAGGATGTGCTGAATGACGTAATTGCCGTACTGGTCCTTGGCGAGGGTGTCAACGCCACGAAGAAGTTCGCTGAAGATGGTCTCCTCTTGCTCAGGGCAGTGCTCCATAATGCACTGGATCACACGGCATCCATACGCGTGAGTCGCAAGCTCCATGACGCGGCCGGAGAAGGCGGCGATAATGAAACCGCAACGCTTGGGGATCACCTCGACACACTTCTGCACGACGTGATTACCATTCTGATCCTGAATGCACTTGGCTTCGTTACCCTCGAGTTCACTCAAGATCACGTCAAGGCCCTCCTCTGGCATCACCTCAATGCACTTCTGAATGACACGGCAGCCGTATGTCTGGAGCGTGAGGTTCACGACGTTGCCCTTTAGGCGGCTCGCGGCATACGTCAGTTGATTGACATTTCCAGTGTCCAGCATCTTCTGAAGAACATAGTTGCCAAAAATGTCAGTGACGAGGTCGAGAGGGGACTCAAAGATCTCATGGAATAAATCATCGATCTCCTGAGGTGCAGCCTTGTCCACGGCACTTTGAATGAAGCGGCTACCTTCCTGATCCTTGGCAAACTCCACCGCGTATCCCTTGATGTCGCCAAGCTGCCAATGGTTGGCACTCTTCGCTGCTACATCAGCACGGAACTGCTGGAGACGCTGGGAGCAGGCTTGGAAACGCGCTGCATTGCCGCCTGCACCGCTGTTTACTCCACCACGACCACCCCTGTAGCCTCCGCGCCCGCCACTACCGCGGCTGTTGCCACCGAAGCCTGCGCCGCCACGGCGACCACCACCATTGCGGCCAGCAGGACCTTGTCCTCCATTGCCCCCACCCTTGACATTGTTGCTGCCGTGGTGTGGGTAATGACCGCCCTCGCCAATAGCGCCGTATTCGTCGACCAGCATATAAGGGTTAAGGCCCTCCTGATTGTAGTAACCACCCGCGGGGGCGTAGAGTCCAAAGGAGTTGATAGGCTCTTGTGTGTAGTACTGCTGAGTAGCAATGCGGTTACCGCCAGTGCCACGACCGGTGGGCAGCGCACCTTGGTTCTGTCCCATCATGAAACCGGCGTCAGACGCCTGATTCATGGGTATTTGGCCGTGTGCGTATGCACGAAGAGTGCTCGGTGTGGCAGTTGCCAAAGGAGTGGGGGCATAAGCGGCAAAGAACTGCGTGTTGGGGCTAATCATGTTGTCGCTGAGAACCTGCGCGGCATATGGATTCATTACCTGTTCCTCGTGAGTCTCCTTGAGATTTTGAGCATCAAGCTCGAGGTGCATGCCGGGCTTTCGAGATGGCATCGCAGCTTCCGCTCCTGTGGCGGCACCAGACACGCGCAAGTGGGCTGGCATATTCTCAGCGGTAACGCCGGCAATAGGGGCCGTCTCCCAGGGAGCCTCTAAGTTATTAAGACTTTCCTGAACATCGATCGAGGGCAGCGGGGGCGGAGCACGTGGGTCTCTCTGTACCTTGCTATGATACCAGTAGAAGTACTCCTGCGAGCGACGCATCTCCTCAGTGGGATCACGGTTGCTGTTGAGAAACAAAATGAAATCCACGGGAGTAAACCGAGGTGCAGGGGGCATGAACTGCCTCTGTCCAAACCCAGCAGGGGCCGCAAATCCGCCTCCGCGTCCACCGGTTGTCAGCCGCTGCTGCTGCTGCTGCACAGCCCTATCGTCGTCCCAGCTCTGCTCCATGTACATTCTTTCAAAT
>JASANZ010002116.1:0-47856 GCA_030849805.1 Sergeia podlipaevii
ATGATAATAACAACAAAATATGAATACGTTATTAAATACGTTAAACAACAACAAAAAAAAATTAGACAAAGAAGAGATTGTGGTGATGACGATAAGAAAAAAAAAAGGAACTATCATTCCTTTCTGATGTACACGGATTAACGACTTCACTACACCCTCGGTTCACCTCTAGTCTTCTTAAAAAACCGTTATTCTTTCTTCATCTCCCCCTCCTCCTCCCTTTCAAAATATCACCCCGCCAGACGACTTACTCACTAGTCAGAATGATAAAAAGTAAAAAGAGAGAGAGAGAGAGAGAGCAACCAAGAAGGAGACTTTGCTTCTTGCGTGCTGGCTTAGACTACAAAAGGGATAATGGCCTTCTTCTTCTTGTTGGCGGGATCAGCCTTAATGTAGCCCTTGTGCTTCTTGATGGCCCACTCAGTCATCTGCAGAAGACCAGCCACGGTGAAGAACCAGGAGGAGAGGATGTTGGTGCCGATTGAAAAGGACACCCAAGACATGACCTCAAAGAAGTAGTTAGGGCAAGACACGAGAGAGAAGAGAGAGCCGGAAGGAGTGTTGCGGGCCTGGTCGCCGTCGCCCGTGCGCATGGTGCTCAGCTGCACGTGCACAGCGAAGTTGAGAAGTTCGCTGATCACCATCGCGATAGCGCCAACGTTTATCTGACCGCGGCTCGCGGGCTCCGTGTAGTACGGGCTGCAGAGCACATATCCAATGAAGGCGGCAAAGGACCAGTAGTAAAAGGAGTTCTTAAAGACGTTGCGGAGAGGCATCGTGGGGCGAGAAAACTTGTGCACGAAGATCGTCTCGAGCTCGCGCTTGATGAAGTGAGCAGCAAATAGCGAGACAAAGAGCTTCTGCGCATAGCCGAACTCCTTGGTGACGTTGGAGCCATAGATAAAAGACGGGCGCATAGCGTAGAAGAGGATAAAGGCGAGAGGGCCAGCGTATTCAATGAGGAAGACAGTACGGTAGCCAATCTGAGGGCCAAGGTCCTTGTAGAATACCTCGGTGCCAGCCCTCACGCCTTGCTCAGCGAGTCCATGCTTGGCGTCAAGGGTGATGGTGTTGGGACGGGGCTTCTTTCCCTCAGGGAGAGGCTCCTGGGGTTCGGCGGCCTTGGGACCCGCGATCTTAAAGGTCTTGCGGTGCTCATCCACCTTGGGGCGGTACGCCATCTTAAGATCCGCGAGAGTGGCGTTGTTGGGGATCTCGACCTCCTCCTTGCGAGCGTTATCCCGGCCAGAAACGATGACAACCTTCATGGTATCTCTTGAAAATATTAGGGGCACGTGACAGCAATTTTGCTTTTCTAGGACTACTGACAACAACACGAAAGGCAACAAAAAGAAAGAAAAGAGAAGATTGATTAGTGAAAGGGAATAGAAGAAGAAGAAGAAAAACTAAACATACGGTGCAACACATACAAAATCCACATATACACAAAGAAATAAAAAATAATCTGTCTTTTACTGACATTTCGCAGCACTGCATTGCCGATTCGTCTTGCTGTTTCTCTCTTTCTCTCTCCCATATATATTCAGAGAGAAAGGATGAGAGAGTAAAGCAACTTGCGCGTAGTAGGTAGATAATAATAATAAAATTACTATAAATAACAATAATAAAAATCATGAATGAGGCGCGGTAACAACAACATCAACAACAACAAAAGAAAAAAAAAGAAACAATACTAGTAAGGTGATTTCACATACTCTTCAAACTCATCATAGAAGGAGACGTCACTCCCATCTCTTTCTTTTTCCTTGCACACAATGTAAATTGATGAAAAAAATATATATATTTATATTTATAAATGTGTTCTTGCCTCAGTGTGTAAAAGAAGTACTATACTGACAGATTTCAAAGCAACACAAACAAAATAGAAACCCAGGTCCAGGTAGTATCACAGTGCATAAAACAATGGCATAACCGTCGCGAAGCTCACTAACAATCACGCGGTTGTCTCCTTAATTTTAACTGACAGCAATAGTAATAATCATAAAAAAAAAGAAAAAAAAACCAAAGCATATAAAAAAAGGGGCGGAGGAGGGACGTAGATGCTATACCTCTCTCATTGTGTCTAGCTCACATCAATATTCACATTCACACATAAGCTGTTATTCTTTATATATATAATCACCTTGGCTCGCCACACCGCATTTTGCGCTTTGCTTATGTGCGAGTGAGTGCTTGTGGGTGTATGAGATTGCATATATGAAAGCGGGAGTGGGGTGGGGGAGGGAGCCTCAGCATCAAAGGTCATCGTCTAGTTGATTCAACCCCACTTGATAGCGATCAGAAAAGCCCCGTATAGGACGCATCTTACCCACACGCATGCGGCCAATAGGAATAAGCCCGAGAGGATCTTCGATGTAGCCCTCTGCTATCGAACTGTCCTCTCTATCCAGTCTCCACTTAAAGTAGACAATGCGGGAGTAGTTCCTGCCGCCCCAGTCTACGTTGTCTATGTTTTGCTCAGCAAGGTACAGCTTGCGGGGATGCATCCAACGTGCCTTGAGCGCGCGCAGGTTCTCACGGCCGCCCGCAGCCTCCACGTCATCCTCTACCTCCACAATCACCGCCGCATGACCTTCAGCAAAGCCCTTCTTCAAGTTTTTCATATACGCAATGATGTCCTTGCTACGAGGCGAGATAAATTTACGTTCCTCCACCGACTTACCTTCAGCGTAGTTATTGATGTACTCCGCATCCCAGTCCTGAACTGTCTTTGCGGGATTATAGTAGTAATTAGTGCCCCACCACCCTTGCACGTCGTCTTGCAAGTGTGGCATGACGCCCCGGTTGTAAAGCATCCACCGCATGACGTAGTCCATCGCACCGTAGCGTGTGGCAATCATGATGTGGCCGCGGACGGAGGGATCAAAGGGGGATGAGACATCCATGGGGTTATTCAGAGCGACGTAGGAAACATCTGAAGACTTGTAGCGAACATTGCAGTTGCTGAAGGCGGGCACGTGGTTGGCAACGCCGAGCAGCGTACCGAAAGGTGTTGTGCAGTTTGATAAGGGATCAAAGCCTTCCTCAAGATGAAACTGGCGCAAGTTCAGTGAGTTGTGTCGGTAGCTATCTTGGATTGAAAATCTGTACAGCGCAAACATCGAAACCAGACCTGTGACAATAAGAAGAAGAAAGATGTGCAGGACCTTCATTTTTTTAAATTTTTTTTGATGATTTGCACTTGAAACCGTCCTGAATGCCTATGTCTAGAGGGGCGAACTGATGAATGAAAAATAGAAATTGCCCTTTTTCAATACTAAACACAAATAAATAGATGAATAAATAGATAAATAGATAAATATATATACGTAGAATGTAGCAAGACAGCTATTATAATTATAGTAATCCGTGTGCCGTGGAGGCGCAGTTAAAAAAAAAAGGAACTTCAAATATATATATATATATATATATATATATCTAGTGGTACTCTCTGAGTGACTCCCTGTTGGAGAACTATGTATGTGTACAAGAACATTTTTTTTTTTTTAAAAAGAAAAAGCAAAAGGAGGGGGAGAGAGAAAAAANAAAAAAAGGAACTTCAAATATATATATATATCTAGTGGTACTCTCTGAGTGACTCCCTGTTGGAGAACTATGTATGTGTACAAGAACATTTTTTTTTTTTTAAAGAAAAAGCAAAAGGTGAGGGAGAGAGAAAAAAAATATGAGTGACAGTGATGCTCCCAGAGGTATACAAAGCAAAGAGTCTAGTTTGTTCTATGAGCATGTATCTGTGCTCCATGTATATATGATATGTATAGGCAACGATTAAAAAAATTTGAAAAAAAAATATATAAAAAGGGAAAACGCGGGAGGGATAGACAACCCAACAACAAATTCCAATATAACAACAACAACAGGAGGTGCAACCAAGAACTCCCCCCCCCAGCAAGTCACTGCTTGACCTCACCACTATCACCTTCTCTCCATTTAGTAAGTGCACACGCACGCACACCCCTTTGGACAGCAGTACACGTTGGGACTCTTCCACCATTCTTCAATATGCTCCACGTGGCCACCGTGACCACACTGAACACACTGAACTATCAAGCAACCTTCCGTGCTCTTCTTACCGCTCCGTGACACGGTAACTCCTCCTCCTTGCTGCTGCAGTGGGGGGACCTGCAGCTGTCCAGGAGCAAATCTCATTGTCGGACTACTAATCAGCGAGTACGCAGTACTCGATTCATCCTCAGGCTCTGCGATGGTGACAACTATGTTCGAACTACTTGTGTTGTGAGCAATTTCTGCCGTAGCTCCAGTCCCATTCCCAGCTGCCGTCCCCGCACTCCGCTGAAGAGAGAGACCACACACAGCACACACTGTAATGGGGGCGTGCCGCACTGCAGCAGCGGTGGCGGTGGACGGTGCCACCCACGCCCCTGAGACCCTCCACCGCGGGAGGCGCATTCTGCCTTGGTCACTTCCAAGATCCTCCAGCGCGCGCAGGCAGAGCCGCGCCTCACAGGCTTGCGTGTGAGCTCCTGCAAGTCCAAGCACGCGCTCTACCAGAGCTACTGACGCAGCACAGACCCACACCCGCCGCGTACCAAGCACCAGCCCACCGCCAGAACTGGGTGATGGAAAGAAGAATCCATTGGCCAGAGGTGCCGTGCTCGCTTCTGTTCCGCCAGTCCCTTCATCTGCAAGTACAGACGGTAGGGTAAGGCAGCATACGGCCACACCGGCCCAGAACGCGTAGCCTCGCTCGTGAAGCACCCGCACAGTGTCGTCTAACACAGGGTCGAGCATTTCATGTACATACGCGCCTTCAGTGTGACCTGCCACGCCCTTAGAGAGCTGACACAGAGCCTCAAAGAGATCCGCCACATCTGCTAACCCGAGGGCCTTGCAGAGCTTTGCGTTTGCATGCAAGGCTGAGGCTGCACTACCTGTATACAACGTGATCTCATACCACTGGCATCGTCGACGCCGGCTGTAATGCTGCTCATGTCGGTGTTGCTGCTGTTCACGCAATGCACTTAGTAGTCCATCGTCCTGTCCAAAAGGATAGGAGGACTCAAACGACACGAAGGAACGCGAGGTATGGAATGATGAACAGAGAACCCTCTCCGGGGAGAGAATCGTCGGGAGGTGCGTAGAAGCTGTAAAGCGCGTAGTCATCATGATAGAAGCAAATGTCGCGTTCGCATCGCTTTCTTCCTCAGTGCCAAATGCAGAAGTGGCACTAGGTAACTGACGCTGCTGTTGCTGGCGGAGTGCGTAGGCGTGACTTGCTTTAAGAAATGCAAGCACGTGAGATATCTTTGTTCTCTTTGCTGATGTCTTGGCATGCTCGTGTGCAGCGGTAGTAAGGGCATTTTCGCTGAGCGGCGATGGCGGCGGGGGCTCGGGTATAATGTGACCGCGGGTAATTGGTATGCCCCATGCAACGACACCCCCTTGAGGCAGCAATATAGCCCCAAACACTCCGCGCCGCGGCTTGCACGCGATGCTGAGCTGCCGCTGTGTCCTTCCCAGCTGCTGTGAATGCGATGGCTTGAAAAGGGGACTAGAGGCACCCGCTGTGACAGAAATCGGACCACCTAGACTGTTCCTCTGCCCAGTGCTGCTACGTGGAATTCGAAACGTATCATCGATGTTTTGAAGACTGCGTACTCCGCTCGTGCTGGAGCCGCCACTTGCAATTGTGATGGACCCAATTGCATTTGATGCTGCCGCGGTGCCCACAATGGGAATAAAAATGCTAGAGCCGCCACCACCTTTCAGAGCAACCCCCAAACCGGACGGAGGCACCAGAGGGGAAGCTCCACTGCCAGCACCAGCATTAGCAGTGCTGCCCGTAACAGACCCCGATGTTGCTGCCGCTGCTGCTACCGCAGCTGTGGCGACGCCTCCCTGCACTCTATGCAACAGTGGGCTTCCAGGTGCTGCCACCGCTGCCTGGCTGTGTGAACTGACATGCTCAGACTGAAGATCAACCTCTAACAGGGCCCAGCACCGGATAAGGAAGACGAGATCGCGTAGAAACGGGGATGTGTGCTGCTGCGCCACCGGATCTCTCCCTCGCGCCTGAGCATAGGAATCGTTAGTGCTTTTCCCATGCCAACCACCATTACTTAAAATTTCTAATTGCTTTGAGCGCATTAGCCAAGCAAGGAGTGTCTCCGCATAGGACGGATATGACCCAGTCGCCTCTACCGCGTTAACCCCTGGCCCTCGCAGAGAGCCAGGCCCAACACCCACACTACCACGCAGAGAGTCCGCCAACGTTGTCGTGCTGAACACCCCACTGGGGCCACTACCAGTCGCGAAGCCATCCGAGGCGAGCGAGTGCCAGCCTAACTCCATGCCCCTCTCCACATTCCCGCTAAAGAGAGCAAGGGAGCCAGGGCCAGGCGCCGCCACCTGCGCACTCGTCGCCACTCGCCACTCACACCCTTCTCTGGGATACTGAGAACCAAAGACAGCCTCCATGCGTGCAGAGACGGAAGACCATAGCAGCGGCTGCTGTAGATGCTGACGATGATGCGACCGTACTTGACGATAAAATGAAATAAAAACGGAAAAGGTGCCTTGAGTAGGTGTAGGGAGAGGATTCGATAGAGACACGGACACACCAAGAGCGACGAGACTGCTGCTGTCTGCGCTACCTGCAGTGTCAGCACGCGTTGCCGATATCTTTTCGAGCCGTTGTTGTTGCTGTTGCTGCTGAGGCGACAAAGATGCGGCTTCGATAAGACTCCTTGCTATGCGAATATCGGTCTCCAACACATTCGGGATGGAAAAGTGCATATATATGTTTCTACAGATGTATTAGTACACACGCCCCCTCTCCTCCCCCCCCCTATTGCTGGGTGGCTATAATCGGTATTGTGCCGCGTACGGACAACGGCTTCGCTAAGTGCGAGAAAGCAATCTCTCTTTCTTTCTTTTTGCGTTCTTCAACCAAGAAAGAGAGAGAGAGAGAGAGAGAGAGAGAGAGAGACTAGACAAAGCCCTTGTGAGTATCTGCAAATACACGCCTTCTCACACGCAGCTTTCCGTCAATGAGCAGGACAGTGCGTATACGTAGGCACGCGGCAACACACGCAATATTTGAAAACAGGGCACACGGAAGCAACCCCGTTGCTAACCCTTTGGCTACGTGGAAGAATGAATATATATATATTCCTCGAAGCTTAGTGTGTATTGAGCTAGAAAAGCGGTAACAATTTAAAGAGGCGAGGTAAAAGTGATAGAAAACAGGGAAAAAAAAATAGAGTACTAACAGCCAAAATACTGTCTTTTCAACAGTTTTCCAAGCAATAGATGTGTAGGGAAAGGACAGATATCAATATGAAGAGACCTTTCCTAAAAATAAAAAGTTATTGTCATTGTATTTGTATGCATGTGTGATAAACGTGAGCGCATTGCTAAGAAAAAAAAAAAAATTACGCTACACGCGTAACGACAAAAACTAAACAGAACAACAACAACCAACCAACCAACCAACCAACCAACCAAAAAGCAGCATCAACAACAGCGGCAACAATCTCTGTGAACACCTCCGCAAGCGCCGTTTCCTCTTCTTCGCTAATATTTCTATTTTCTATTTTCCCTACGAGAAGTCATCTGGCATGCGAGGACCATATGAGATCTTCTCTCCAAAGATGGACTTGTTCCTCCATTCATCAAGCACCTCTTCCTCAATCTGCGGCTCCACAAACTTCCGAAAGAACCACGAACGCCGCACCGACACCTGCTTCCAGTAGTTATGCAGCCGCACCTGCGACTTACGATAGAAGAGAACCAAGTTTTCCTCCATGATCTCCAGCATGGCGGGGCCCGATGCAGAAAAATACATCTCTTCCGTCTGTAGTGCAGTGACAGGCGTCCCTTCGTTCTTGCGTCTCTTCACCTCCTTTTCAATTTCCATGTACAGTTCCTCTCTAAAGTCCGCCGGCGGCTTGAAGTCTATGTCGGTCCACTGGCCTCCGCTGTACCCCTTCACCTGCGGAAAACGAACCAGACCCTTTGTGAGTTCAGGGAGATCGTTGCGACTCACTTCGTAAAACTTCAGATTTGGTGTGCGCGAGGCTGACTGATGGCACATCACTTCAAATACCTTGTCCACAGCATTACACGCGGTGCAGTTTTCCTGATGATAACGAACTACCATCACGGCGTCAGACTTGGAGAAGTATTGCAGCTTCTCTTTCATCTCCTCCACAGATCCTATCGTGCGCACACACTTGGTGGGAAACTTCATCCACAGCGGGTTCAGCGGCCGCTCGTTGCCGGTGCTCATACCGCTCCTCAGACCGGCACTGTTCATCATCAGAGATTTCATTCTGTGTGACTCAGATTGGTACATCTCGAGCTTCTCTCGCTTCTTCGCGATGCCCTCGACGACGTTCTTATCACTCGTCTCAGGCTCGCGGAAAAGCTCATCGGCTGGCCCACGCATTGGATAGACACACACACACACACACACACACAATTTTTCCCCTAAAAACCCTATATCCTGGTTTGTATTCATATATTTTTTTTAAAAATTATAATAATGGAATTTCAGTAAAGAAAACAGAGAGGGAGAAAAATAAAGAGGGCAAAAGGATAAGTGATAAGAAACAAGAAATCTTGTACATATACAGAGACGTTGTAAGGCACTTGCTCTCAGATTTATATCTTGTACTTCCCCCAACGGTAGCCAGAAACGACATGCACGGAGAAGAAAGATAAGAGAGAGAGAGAAAAAAAAAGGTGAACATAACAAGCCTGATGCTGCGGTGCGGCCCGTGCGCATGTACACAGCAGCAGCAGCAACGAAAGATTAAACATAATCTTCTTCTTGTGTGTATGTTTTGGTTGTTTGTAAAAAAAACAGATGGCGTGTTTCCTTTCCCTTCTTCCTCACGAAGAAAAAAAAAGAAGAAGAAGAAGAAAAAAAATGTGTTACATAAAGAAAAAATACTGATGTGTTCTGGAAGCTAGAACATCACGAAAATTTGTAGGAATAAAAATATCAACAACAATAATAATCATAATAAAACAATATACTGTATAGGAGGCTGAAACTCCATACTTTGGCAGGAAAAAAAAAAAGAAGAAAAAGAGGGAATTCATGATTCACGCATACCCCCCTTTGTTTCTAAAGATAAACTCATAAAACCCTACCCTCTTGCGCTCCAGCTCCGTGCCACATATCTACATAACAGCTTCATGGGAAACATACAAACAACAACGACAAAAAACAAAACAAAACAAAACAAAAAAAAGAAACCATCCATATATATATATTCTTTCTAGATAACATTACATCAAGCATTTTCATATTCATCGAAAGCAAAGTTAGCAATAAATGCAGTCAGCAGGGGGAGAACAGAGGTGAGTCGCTGCTCCTCCCGCTCTCTCTCTCTCTCCCCCCCCATTACTCTCTCTACACAAAGATCAACATTTGGCACACACACACACACATACACACACATACACACACATATATATAATGTGTGAGCTTATCATACATTTAAAGTGCCATCCTCACCCCCCCCATCCCATCCCAAGTGCCATTTGCTCTTTCGCTTTCATCTCCTTCCACATACTCTTCACAGCCCACCCAAGAGTCTACAATGCAAAGAGAAAAAAAGGCAAAAAAAAGTAAGCTAACGTCACTGTGTGTACTGTATGTGCTGTTTCTGATACACACACACACACACACACACACGAAGAGAGAGGGAGAGCACAATACCAGTACTAACGATAACAAATAATATAACTTAGAAAAAAAGTGGAAAAAGTCCCAGTGAGTAGCTATTTCTCTCTCATATACATACACACACCACTTTCAGCTGGCATATACGAAAAAAAAAAAATAGGGAAGATAAAAGAGAAAATATCTAAGCATCGTGTGATACAAAAAGAAAAAGAAATATGACTGTGGCAAGATGCGCTCACCTCTTCCCCTCCCTCCTTCCCTCCTTCTCTTCCCAAATAGGAAGTGATTTTTCTCTCTCCAACATACATGAGGTAAGGCACGCACTGCCATCAATTCAAGAAGTGAGGAAGAGGGAGAATGGAGAAAAGCTACACAAAGCCAGCATTCATAAAAGGAAGAAGAAGAGAACTCTATGACTATGCTATCCGCTGTGCACTGGTGCGGATCAACGAGAAACAGAGTCTCAAACACCCCCTTTAAGAGACATTCCCTCCTCACACACCCACGCGTGTTTGCACACAAATACAAATAAAAAAAAAAAGCACACGATGAAAGAAAAACAAGAGACACTTATTTTCTTAAAAAATGAGAACGAAAAAAGGTCAGAGAGATTCCCATGCCACATACATATGCATGTATACACAGGCACGGCATTTTACCAGAAGCCCAAACATCTAAGAGGAGCGAAAAAGAAAGCAGAAGAAACATATTTCTTTTTAAAAATAGTGATAATTGTAGATAAGAATAAAGTAGGAATACACATGATCTCTCCCCACCAAATATTTCCCCCCTCCCCCTCAACTTACATGGGTATTGAAGAAGCAACATAGACAGCATATGCAACATACAGAGGATTCATTTTGTAGTATCTGACCGCGTCTTATCTACACACGCCCCTCTCTCTATATGCGGTTGCTCCGTATCATCTATTATTCCTAAAGGTCCTCAAAGTCATCACCGTACTCGTCGTCATCCGCCAAAGCAGCAGGACTTTCATCGACAACTGGTGCGCTCTCTACCGTCTTTTCTTTCTCATCCTCTTCACTATCGCCAAGCTTGTAGAACTCATCGTGCTCCTTCGTCTCCTTCTCTACTTCATCATCCACAATGTTGCTATCAGACTTCAGCGCCGCGGACTTGTCACCCTCAAAGTCATCATCGTAGGCATCCTTCTCAGATACCTCCTCCTCAGCCTTCTTGGACTCAGCCGCCTTCTCGCCGTTATCGTCGGTGCTAGCTGCCTTTTCAGACTTTACAGACTTCTCGGACTGAGAGGACTTCTCAGACTTGTCATCCTCAAAGTTATCGTCGTCGTAGCCATCTTCAGAGGGTTCTTTTTCCGCTTCGGCCTTCTTGGGCTCGGGGACCCTCTCGTCGTCTTCGCTATCACCGAGTTCGTAGAACTCGTCTCGCTTCTTCTCCTCGACGGCGAGCTCCTCCTCCTTGGCGGACTTCTCGGACTTCTCAGACTTGTCATCTTCGAAGTCATCGTCATCGTAGGCGTCCTTGGCGGGCTCCTCCTCGGATTTCTTTGGCTCGGGGGTCTTCTCGTCGTCCTCGCTATCACCGAGTTCGTAGAACTCCTCGCGGGCTTTACTTTCATCAGTTTCATCAGCGGGGGCCTCAAACTTTTCATGTACACTGGAGTTGTGGCTCTCGCTCGCCTCCAGAGCGTCGCTTGCATCGCTGCACTTCTCATCAACCTTCTCCTTCAGTATCTGCAGGGGAGTGTGGCTACCACCGCCTGCTTCGTCATTCTTCTCGGACTTACCGTCTTCGAAGTCATCGTCATCGTAGGCGTCCTTGGCGGGCCCCTCCTCCTTGGGCGGCTCGACCGTCTTCTCGATGATGCTAGACTTGCTCTCTGCCTTCTCGTCGTCCTCGCTATCACCGAGCTCGTAGAACTCGTCCCGCTTCTTCTCCTCGACGGCGGGCTCCTCCTCCTTAGCGGACTTCTCGGACTTCTCAGACTTTTCATCTTCGAAGTCATCGTCATCGTAGGCACCGTTGGCAGGCTCCTCCTCCTTGGATTTCTTTGGCTCGGGGACCCTCTCGTCGTCCTCGCTATCGCCGAGCTCGTAGAACTCGTCTCGCTTCTTCTCCTCGACGGCGGGCTCCTCCTCCTTGGGCGGCTCGACCGTCTTCTCGATGATGCTAGACTTGCTCTCTGCCTTCTCGTCGTCCTCGCTATCACCGAGCTCGTAGAACTCGTCCCGCTTCTTCTCCTCGACGGCGGGCTCCTCCTCCTTAGCGGACTTCTCGGACTTCTCAGACTTGTCATCTTCGAAGTCATCGTCATCGTAGGCGTCCTTGGCGGGCTCCTCCTCCTCGGATTTCTTTGGCTCGGGGGTCTTCTCGTCGTCCTCGCTATCGCCGAGCTCGTAGAACTCGTCTCGCTTCTTCTCCTCGACGGCGGGCTCCTCCTCCTTGGCGGACTTCTCGGACTTACCGTCTTCAAAGTCATCGTCATCGTAGACGTCGTCAGCCTTGGCCTTGTGCTCGGTAGCAAGCTTCTCGCAGCGCTTGTTCATCTTGGCACGAACATCGTCAATGCTGTTGGCAGTGGTTGGGCTTGGCGCGCGGTCAGTAAGACGTGTGTGTTCCTTCTCCAACGCCTTAAAATCTGCATCGTCGTTCAAAGGCAGGTCACGAGTTGAGACACCGTCATACTCCGCGCGGAGATACTTTTCACGACGTTCCCACAGTTGCTCGGTTGCGATTGCATGTGCGCGAGTGTTGAGGCGGGCCTCCACATCCTTTATGTCTTGCTTGCTGGTCTCACTACCACCAGTCTCCTCGGCTTCTTCGAGCTCCATATCACGCTCAGCCTCGAGCTTGAGGAAATCCCAGTCCTTGTCGAGAGGAAGCTGTCGGAGCGGAATGCCCTCAGGCTCTGCGTCCAGGTAGGTGAGACGGTCCGCCCACTTCTTCTTTTCCTCTTCATCTTCTTCCTTAGCGTGCTCAGAGACGGTGGTGGAAGAGGACTCCGATGCTTTCTTAGCGGGAGCTTCTGCAGCCTTCTTGGGAGACTTGGTGGGGTACACCTGATGCTCCTCAGAGGATTCTGACGTGTAGCCATCCTCATCCTGCTGCTGTGCTGCAGCGGCGGTGGCGGCGGCATCACGCTCCTGCTGCTTCTCAGCTGCCTGCTGCTGTTGCCTATCCCTCACAGCAGCTGCTGGCCTCTTAGTGGCAGGCTTTTTGGGCTTACGGGCAGACTCTTGCTTCTGCCGCTCTTCCTCAGCCTCGCGTTCGCTCTTGACACCCTTCTTGCTAGCCAAGGCCTCCATCTCCTGGCGCTTACGTTCATTGAAACGACGGCGCGACTCAGCCCTCCTGCGCTCCTCTTGCTGCTCACGTCGACGCTGCTCCCGCTGCCGTGCCGCCCGCTCAGACATCAGCATCTCACGGCGCTTCCAGTAGGGATAGAGGTGAGGATCCTCAAGATCGTTGTACGGGGGCAGGGTGCGCTCCTGGACAGGGCCCAATGTGAACTCCACCTGCGGCAGGCGGACAGGACTCACCGTGCGGTTGTGTGTGGAGGACATGTAGGAGGCGGTGTAGCCATCGTGGCTATTCGCCACTTGATGCTGTTGGTGATAGCTGCCCGGCCTCGAGGAGGGTGGCTGTGAGCCACTCCTGATGGGTGGCAGTGTCTTTGACATTGTGTAACCGTGTGTGTGTTTTTTTGCGTGTGCAGTGGTCTATTCAACGAGGGGACTGCTGTTGATTCTTAGTTCCCACTATATACAAAAAAGGGTATCAAATATAGTGATCTTTGAATGTGCTGAGAAGACTTCTTCTTTTTTTTTTTTCTTCTAAATGAGTCCAGCGCAACAAAGAAACTAGAGGAAGAAGAAGAAAAAAAGCAAGAAGAGGAAGGAAAAAAAAGGCACCTACGTGGCGTCAGCTTATGAAATACGCTTTTGCAACTAAGGCTCTAGTATTTTTTTTTCTTTCCTCCCTTTATTTTTTTTTCCCCTCTAACTGTTACTTAATGCTTTTTTTTTGTATTCAACTACAAAGGAAAAAAAGAAACTCGATTACACACACACAAAAATAATAATAATAATAAAAGATATGATTGCGGATAATAATAATGATAATATTTACAATAGAACAGCCTTCGCGCTGGTGCTTTCAGACCACGTACTAAACACACTTCTTGGCATGCCTAACTTAACTTACGTGTATCTATTCTTCCACACAATAATGAAATTTTTTTTTTGAGGTTTACCCACACTGAAAAGCACACGAAACAGAAACAAGCATACATTTTGAAGGGAACGGGGAAAAAGAAACGATAATCCATAGCAATAGACACCAAGTGGAATGACTGAGTCGTGTGCATACATGGTATATAGATATAGAGGTGAACCAATATACACCTTGCCACTGACATGCGTGGGTCAATTAATGCACTGTGAAAGGAAGCGAGATTCGAGGTTTGTAGCCTCTCAGCAGGATATTCAAGATACATACATATATATATATATATATAGTATGTTGACTTTATATATACATATACATGTATATATACCTCTACCTCTACGTTGCTTGATACGCTCTTTAACGCATCTCCTGCTCTAGCTCCATCGTCTCGTCTCTCTCTCTCTCTCGGGGGGGGGGGGGGGAGGCAATCGATATGAGTAAATATATAGGCAGGCTGTTACTTTTCCCCCGCCCTCCCGCTCACCCCCTTCACATTAAAAAAGAAAGGATATATCTCTATCTGACGGAGGTACATACGCCTGTATAAATTGCAATACCAATACAGTTCCTTACAAAGACAGAAGAAAAAGAGACGGCCTGTGAGAGAAGGTGTGTATGTATGTGGGTATATTCTTCCTCACAAAGATAGGAAGAAAAAAACAACAACAGATGAAGAACGCACCTCACTACATCGTAGTTACGTTAAATATATATGGAGAGAGAGAGAGAGTTACCCGCCGACGTACGAAAGCAAAGGTAGACTAGATCAAAACAAGAGCAATAAAAGAAAAGTTCCTCTTTATCAAGAACAATAACAATAACGTAGTGATAAAAAGGAAGAAGGAAAAAATATATAGTAATAATAAGATAAAAAATTGAACATCAATAAATAGTGATCACACACAAAGAACAAGTATAAATAGCTTATATAGCGCAGTTTGAATGTATGTGTGCATAAATGTTTCAGGTAACTCTTTCTTCTCTTTGAATGTACGTAACATGCAACGCCGCTGCCTCTACCTCTCCCTCCCTCCCTCATTGAAAAAAGTAAAAAAAAAAGCAAACAAACAAAGAAAGGGAGAACGGATGGAAAAGAAAAAGTGGTAAGAAGCAACAGCCAGCTACGATAAAAAAAAAGGAGCGAGAAAAACAAAAAATATATATATGAAAGAGATACCAAAATGACCACATGAAAGCACATGTCTATCCTTCTATACGGAGCACACAGCTCACCCTTTGATATATATATTTATTCTTTCATTATTACTGCTGTGCTCCTTGATTCCCACTGCTACCACTATAAAACTGATGCTGCTGTTGCTGTTGCTGTTGCTGTTGGTGCCACATGGTTCGCTGCTGCATCTGGGTTGCATAGGCACCGTTGCTCTTGCTAGCGTGTGTGTTGTTGTTGTTGTTCGTAGTGTTGCCGTTGGCGCCGTTTCCGCCCATACCAACGTAGGGCTGATGAATGGTAGGGCCCCCACCTCCCGCCCCGGTCATTGGAGAAGGGCCGTCGAAAATAGGTGTGTCATAGGCGTTCACACCAGCTGCACCCCCTTGCATGCCAATACTCCCGCCATTTCCATGAAGTGGGGTCGTGCTGATGCCAAGGAAGCCGCCGCACCCTAGCCCACTATACCGCCCCGCGCTACCCGGTCCCCCGCTACCCGGTCTATATGGCGTCCCGCCACGGTTAACCCACATCCCACTCGCGGGGGACGCACGGTCAGACGGCGACATGAGATCGTAATTCGCGTGCAAGAGAGTCTTGATAGGGTGCTGCTGCTGATGGATGGGGGTCTGATCATTGTGATGCATCGGTGTGTACCGGCTATCAAAGGGAGCCCTCCAGTTGATTCCCGATGGCGCTGAGCCCCACGCGCTGAATGAACGTCCCAGCCCCTGCGTGGCGCTGTTCCCGCCCCCGCCGCCACCGCCCACTCCTCCCCCTCCTCCTACACCAACAGCGCTGCTGCTTGCGTTGTTTGCGGATGACCCCACGGGACTCATGCTGGAGTTGAAGAAGGTCGAGTCCACCTCTGGTCCCTCGGCACCTTGGGGTCGTGACGGTGTGCAGGCAGAGCCTGAGTGGGTCCTCTGAGAGTTAATACGCAAGAGGCCTCCCGGTGTCGACTGCATCCCTCCCATCATGCCACCCGTGATGGGTGGGCTGAAGCGAGAGATGGATACAAAGGGACTTCTCGACGAGGGCACTACCCCTGCTGCTGCTGCTGCTCCTCCGCCGCCCCCAATGCCCGCCCCAGCGCTCCCAGCGCGGCTGACTCCATTCAAAATGCCACTGCTGCCGTTGTATACGCCGCTGCCACTCGCGCAGCCACCACCGCCACCACTGTTCTGTGGATGGTGTGCATCTGCTACGACAGAATCATTCGCTCCAGCAACCCGCGTATTCCGCATCGCCACATGCGCAATAGAGTGCATGTGCTGCTCATGCTCATGTTCATGCTGCTGCTGTGAATAGTTGAGCTGCACAGGAGACACGCTGCTGCGCGCTCCGCCGGTACCGGCAAGACTCAAGTCCCCCAGTGTAGCCACGCCGAGCAGCGCAAATTGGGCCTGTTCTGCTACAGGTTTTTCATGATCATAGCTGTCCCACAAGTGCAGCTGTCGCCGCCACGTGTTAAGGTACTTGTCGAATGTGCGCTTGCTGCAGTCGTACTCAGGCCTCGGAGTGATGGGGTGGAGGGGATTGTGAAACTCGCGGTCCTCTTCACGCGGGAAGACTTTCGTGTACAAACGGTAGCCCTCCGTGTCCTTGCCGTACGCAATTTGCTTGCGCCGCTGCTCCAGTCTTCGTCTGCGCTCCGTGTTGTCGCCGACATTGCACTCCTCAGGCGGCAGAGACACATTCGGGTAGAGAAGATGGGCTTCATTTTTCTCCACCTCGTCCATGGCGGACTGAAGCTCCTCGAGGGTGAAGAGGCGTGGTACTGTCATGACACAGGGCGTGCTGCAGCTCTGACCTCCCTCTGCGGCAGTCGTCGTCGTCGTCATAGTGGCAGAAGGAGGAGGCGGAGCAGACACGCTTCCAGCGTCTTGCTGGCGTAAGCCACCACCACTTGCCGGTGCCCTTGTAGATGCTGGGGTTGCTGAGGATGGGACATGAGACTGTACATCGACATACTGGCTCCCATCTCCGTCGTGGTGGTGAGCTGCCATGTAGCCACTATTGCTCGACATAGCGTTGCTTATGTTAGACCCGCCTGTGCGTGTGCTTGATGGTGAAACACCAGACCCGCCTCCGCTGTTGTCGTGCGCGCCGTATCTGTACTGCTGCTGCTGCTGCTGCTGCTGATGCATCGAATAGTGGTGGTGACGATGATAAGAAAACATCTGGTCTGAGGGCCCTGTTGCCGGAGGGGCAGCAGATGTAGCCACCGCGCCTAAGCCCACCCCACTGTCACTTCCCTGACCCTTCATCAGTACAGTAGTGGTGACGCCGTTGCTCTCGGTACCAGCTGTGCCGACTTTGCTGTGCTGGCCTGTTCCTGATGAGCTGTGCACTATGAGCCGGGCTGAGGGACGCCCTAGCTGCAGCGCTATAGTAGTGCCGCCTCCTCCTCCACTGCCTCTACCACTAGTGGCGCCACCGCTCGTAGTAGTAGTGACGGTAGGGCCGCGACCGCTACCGCTGCCGCTACGAGAGGCATCACTGACGGGTATCACAGGACTAGGTGCATAAGGATTGTTGACGCCTGAGCGTAGCGCCACTGGTCTCGCAGGAGTGACGGGCTTTGCGGTGATGCTACCCCCCGCAGTAGTGCCAGCCACTGCTACCGTGGTGGTGGCAATCCCAGTCATGGAACTGGCAAGTGTTGAGGTGTTACTACCAAACGGAGGTGTGGCTGACTTGTTGATCTGCAGCTGGTGATGATGGTGAAGGTAATGTGGCTGAAAGAGCTGTGGCGTCGACGATGGACGCTGGCGTGGCGCAGCAAATTCCATTGCTCCTGTGGAAGTAGAGGATGCTGCTGCTGCTGCATCTACGCCAACCCTCGCGAGCTCGCGCACTTCGTGATCCTCACCCATCGCTGCCGCTGCCGCTGCCACACTATGAATGTATCGCGGCTGTGAGTGCTGACGAGTGAGCCCCTTGTGTGGAGTGTCTAGCTGCGAGGGATGACCAAGAACAGAGTTGACACGTACGTCACTGACGTCTCCGAACGATCCAGTATCAGAGTTGCACGGTACCGCATGTGCACCACCCACCCCTCCTCCTCCTCCTGGAGCTAACGGTATTCCTGTAGAGCCCCACCACCTGCCGCTCATAAATGACGAAGAAGACGGTCGTTGTTGTTGTTGCTGCTGCTGCTGCTGGTATTGCTGTACTGAAGTGCTGCTGGCGACCTCTGCGGAGCCACCGCCTGACCGCGCCATGGTGGACATTGATATGAAGAAATATATAAATATATAAAAATATATATTTAGTGTATGTTCCTTCAATGGAGAGAAGGGAAAAAATAAAATGTTGATAAATGTGCACAGTAAGTACGAGTTCTTTGCCACTACTGTATAAAGAGGCAGTGTTACTTACCCTCACACTCTTTTTTTAAATTCTTTCTCTACTTTCTTCTCCTTTTTGAAAGTGATTTCTATCTGATTTTGATTTCGTTTCTTAAGAAAATGAAATGTACTCTATTATACGTTCTACAGTACCTTCTTTCCTTTTCTTTTCTCTCTTCAAAGTACCCTGAATGTTTATAAACGCAGAGAGAAAAGCAACGAAGAGAGAAAAAGAAAAAAAGAAAAAAAAAGAGAAAGCAGCAACCACAAAGATACACCCACCGTAAGTATATGATGAAAGGTATGCTTGCCAGAACACACACGTGAGGTACCTTTCAAAAAAAAAAAAAGGCACGTAGCGCAGCAAATATATATGTACTGAAACGCCTCTCTGTGAGTGGAGGCGAGAAGAAAGAGAGAGGAAGAGAGGTGCGTGTGTGCTTTGTTTTTGCTGCTTAGCTTCTCCTGGAAGGACTCCCCAAAGAAATAATAAAAAAAATGCACGTGAGTGTATGAGTGTGTGGGTGCAACTGCTAGTGGGAATCTATACGAACGATAATGAGTAGCCTCGACTCGCCTTCTTCCCTCTATTCTTCCTTTTCCTTCTTTTTTTATTTTCGCCAAAAAAAGTTTCTATATGTGGTGTATCGACGAACACACGCACACACTTCAAAACTACAGTTGTTAACAACGGAATGCATGTGTATGTATAAGTCAAAAAAAAAGTGAGTAAATAAAAAGGAGCCCATGTGAAACGGGGGAAGTGAAAGGCAGAGACATTTCCTGGTATCTGAAAGACAACCAATAACACTTACAAAAACACATATATAAATAGAATACATTTCAGTCACGCATACCCTCTGAGATGCCACAGAGCGCATGAGAGACTGCAGACTTTTCCAGTATGAAAATGGCAGGTGACACTTTACTAGTGTTATTATTCGGTTGCTGGTTCCGTTTGATTAGAATTAAGATAAAAGTAGTAAGCTTTTTTCTTTGCTTTCTCTCTTACCAAGAGAAAGAAAAGAAAAGGAAATATATATATATATATGTTAAACTTCAATATATTGAAATTCCCTTCCCCCCACCCTCGCCCCGCTTATTCAACTACTTACCCCCTCAGTAAATAGTCACACTAGTAGCAGCGTCTGCAACTCTTAGTGTAGAAAAAAAAAATCGTGTTGGCTAATCATAAGCTACCATATAAAAAAAGTGAGTAAGTATTGGGAAACAAATACAAATCAGAAATAACCAACAAGCAATCCAAACTCATCCCCAGCACACAACAAGACAAACCATATCCTTAAGGGAAATATATATATATGTATAAAGGGGTGATAACACGTACGCCGGAAGCAAACATTCAGCCATCAACTATCACAACACATACACTGGTGCAATAGCATTCCACCTTCTCTCTCCCTCCAGACCTCCTCTCTTTTTGTCCCTCTGTTTACTTCCATTTCATACGCCACTGCGGTAGAAACCACATATACACACACATACGCATACAAACGCAACAAAAACTATAAAATGTGCCTTTTTTTTCTTTCTTTTTAGCTCAGGTCATCCTCAAGAAACTTGTACTCAAATACAAAGTCATCAATGTCCTTCTTCTGCCAGGAGTCCTCATAGTCGAAGAAGGTGTACGCTCCGCGCTCGCTGAACTGCGTGGTCTCCTTCGGCTTCTCGCGGCGCTGATACCACCTGCGCAGCTCTGTGTGATAGCGAAAGGAGTGCGCCTTGAGCTCCTTCGATGCAAAGTACTGCTGGTGCGACTTCTGGTGGTAGTAGAAAATAAAGAAGAGCGTCTCAAGGTCGAACTTGTGGTAGATGTCCTTGGAGGACAGCACGGGGTGCACCTCCTGCGGGAAGAAGGGAATGGGGTCGATTGCATTCGGGGGCTCGTACGGCCGCTGCCTCTCCACATCAAGGGTGTGAGGCAGGTTGCCTAGAGAGACATCTAGAAGGGAAAACATCGTGGTGGCATCGTACTTGGTGCCAGCGCCAGCACTGGCGCGTGGAGGTGGCGAAGCCAGTGTCGACTTGGAATGTGGCTGCTCCGCCTGTGGTGCCTGCGGCAACGCGACTTGAATAGTCGCAGTAGCCGTCGCAGTTGCCGCTGGCGCGGGAGCAGCTGCAGTTGTGGTCTGTTGTGCGAGCGGCTTGGGGATCTCCGCTGCAGTTGGCTTGGCGGCCGCTGCTGTCGTTGCGGCGGTGCCCTTGAGGTCCAACTTGCGCTTCTCCCAGTCGTTTGTGGTGGGCTTGGACGCGTTGGAGGGGCTGCTGACTCCGCTTGGGGGTGTCAGTGTCTTCTTGCTAGCTGCCTGCTCCTCCGCCGGTGCTGTCTTTTTAATGTCCAACTTGCGCTTCTCCCACTCGCTGGTCATCTTGCTGGTGGCGCTCGCCATTTCTGCTAGAGAGCCCGCCGCTGCCCCGCCCATTGCATCATCGCCAAACGTGTCGTCGATGGCGCCATCGTCCATCATCCACTCGGGGATGTCCTCCTCCTCCTCATCTCCTAGAGATGCCCGGGCAAGAGTAGTGGCTAGCGGCTTAGCGGGGGAAGGCGCCGGGGCAGCACGTGACTGAGTGGTAACAGCAATAGACGGAGATATCGGTGTGCTTGACTTAGAAAAGCTGGCTGGCTGGGACTCTATGTTCGTGGCCGGCGTGTTTGGTGCCTTTGCTACGGTCACGGGAGACGTCTTCTTGGGCGGTACTTGCTTAGCGGCAGCGGCGCCAGCAGGGGCCAGCGCTGGGGCCGACTTGGGGGCTTCTTCCTCGACCTGTGACTTCACCTTTGGCTCCGGGATGTCAAACATCTCGTACATGGACATGTCACAGATGGTTTCTAAGGTGGCGTCCTCGTCGAGCACCTCGTCGACCCTGTCGTGGAGGTCATCGACCTCGTTGGGATCTAGTTCTTCATTGACCACCATGCGCATGAGTGTCTCCCACCTGTACAAGTGGATCTGCAGCATCTCCAGCCGCTGCTGCGCATCACTCTTCTTGTTGTTGCCCTTGCGATTGCGTCCGCTGCTCTTCTGCGCCTCGTACTCCGCAATCTCGATCTTCTTACGGCAGTCCTCAATGCAAGTCTTGAGCCATGCCTCCGTCTGGGCTCCAGGCCCGTCCCGCTCGTTGCCAGCAGAGGCAAGACCCTCCTTGCTAAACGCCTTGGTTTTCATCTCCCGTTCGCACGCCTTGAAAGCCTCCATCTTCTCTTCAATCTTCTTTCGGTATGTTTCAAGCAGCTTTGTGTCCTTCACTTCGGGGCTAGCAACAAAGCCTTTGATCTGCTCTCGCTGGCGCTGCAGCTTCTTGATCTCCCGCTTCAAGTCACCTTCCAGGCGCTCCTTGTTGGACGGGTTGGCGGCACTCTCAAACTTGTCGTACAGCTCCTCATAGGACTCTAGGCCCTCCTGGGTCTTCTTGAGCAGCCGGTCAATCTCGGCCTGCACCTTGCGATTATTCGCCATTTTTTCCTTTTTTGCTGATTTGATTTGTTTCTTCTTCTTCTTCTTCTTTCTCCCCTACTCGCTCTTATATTCCAGAATCCTACAGAGACTCTTTTGAATTGTTTCAACTATGCGACCACAGAGAAAAAATAAAAATAAAAATATGAAACGAAGACACAGACACAAACTGTCGCCAATATGTGTCTGGCCAACGAGAAAATACTAAAGGGATATCAAAACGTTATTTTAACTACTCACAGGCAACAAAGTAGTTGTAAAAATGAAAAGAAGATGGCAGTTATCAAGACAAGAAGAGGGACATAATAAACCTGCGTGCATTCTTTTTTTACTCCTATTTTTTTTGTTCAATTTCATCGACAATGTTTCACACTGCTTTAATGATCACAAAAAGAACCTAATCGTCCAAACCAAAAGCGCAGTAAAAAAATAACAATAATTACTGTTTTTAATTATTAAAACAATTCATCACCAACATAAAAGAATAAAAATAAAATAGAAAGAAAGGAAGAACGAAGAGGTTTACCAACAGGGTGACACACACCTACGCCCAGTTCTTTACCGCTCCGTCCCACGCGCCAGTGACCACACGCGAAGACTCCAGTGGGTGCCACATATGCGACACAAGCATCTTAGAATGTGCCTTGAAGGACTTGACAAGCTCACCGTTGGACCACTGCCACACAAAGAGCTGCCCCGAAAGATCACCGCTGGAAACGTACTTGCCGTCACGACTAAAGGCAAGCTGGCAGCGAGTGCCGGAGACGGTATGGCCGGTGAACTCCTTGGAGCGGATCAGCCTCAGTTTACCAGCGCCTTCGTCCTTGAACACTATAATTCTATTATCCAGTGACTGAGCCGCGAGGTACTCCTCGGTGGGGTGATGCACTACGTGCGTGATGGCGTGCATGGCAGCATCTGCAAATTGCTTGATCTGCACCGGAAGTCTAAAGTCCCACGTCCGCAGCGTGCGGTCCTCAGCGGTCGTTAGCATCTTTGAGCCCTCACTGAGCAGCGTGAGGTTAAAAATGGTGCCCATGTGGCCAGTGTACTCGCGCTGATACGCCGTCGTGCTCACGCGCATGTCATACAACACGACCTTCTTGTCGAGAGCGGCAAGCAGGAGCGCGTGCTCGTCCGATGGGTGGTGCAAGTGCTGAGAAACAGCAAGCTTCTCTGCGTTGGTGAGGACGGCCTTGCAGGTGGCTGTCTCGACGTCCCAAAGCGCCACGGTGCCATCCACAGAGCCTGTCGACATCACGGACACATCCGACGTGACCTCTAGACTCTTTACAGGCTGTGTGTGAGCCGAGTACCGTGTGATAAGCGGACGCGAGCCCTGTGTTGACCACAAGCATGCGCCGCCCTGAAGGTCTGCGGTGAACAGAAGATGTCCGTACTCGCGCGGAGCCCAGCGCACTTGCTGAATACCTGCCGTATGCCCCCCTTTGAAGACGCCGCGCAACGCACGTGGAGGCTGGCACTGCTTCTCCAAGTAGCTAGAGGCTTGCTGCACAAGGGTTGGTGGAGGCTCAAGAAAAGAACGACCGAGGTAGTCAACGGTATCAAAGTCCTCCTCAAAGCTGGCCGTAGGATCGGCACCAGAGGAGGAAGCACCTGCCTTGACAGCCCCACTCCCCTGCTGCTGCTGCTGCTGAATCTTTAACAAAGGGTCCGCTAGTTCGCGTCTGCGCTTGCGATCCTCGCGCTCCTTCGCCGATCCCGCCGCTGCCTCCTCGGGAGCCGCCATGAGAGCCTCCGGAGGTGGCGCAGGGTACGCGCGCTTGGCCTCTTCTAGCGTGGACACAAGTGAGAGGGGTGGAAGTCTACTGCCTCCGCCGCCAGTGCTGTGCGCAAACACTAGCGGTGGGACATCAGTGAAGGAATCAACTGCATTGCTGTGGTCTTTGCCAGTGCGGGCAGCAGCGGCTTCACGTGCCTGTTGCATGTGAGACCGCATACGCTTTATGGCTGCCTCAGTGGGCTGTGGAGTGCTAGTAGGAAACATGATCTGCTCTTCAATCCTATCTGTATCTATCTCTCAATACACTATATATGTATATTTGTGTGTGCTGTGTAGAAAGGAGGATTCAGATATCATGAACCCAAATGAAATGATTAAAGAAAAAAAAAGAGCGAAGAAAGAAAAAGAAGAAGAACACGTGTATATATGAACATGCAGCAAACAAACACACACACACACCATTCCTTTGCCTTTGCCTTCTCTCTCGACGAAACCTACTCCAAGATAGACATACCTTTGAAACCACATGCTGTGTTCTGAGCCATATCTCCATGACTGCGCTAATCCCACTTTTCCTCCTTTTGCTTTGCTCTTAAAATTCATACCCTATATGCTCATGTAACGACATGTCCTCCTGCATGTTGAATCGATCTCATCCTCTCCTGCTCCTCGCCACATCAAGCCAGATCTCTTCTGCTCCAACAGTGACCAACACACACACGATAGCAGCACATACACACAAACACCGACAGATATTTAGGCATCACCCAAATTGATGTGCCTCCTGTGAAGAATGTTCCACTGGTACTCACTAATCTCTTTCCCGTCATTCTCAAAAAGAAAAAAAGTTCCTTGCTACCTTGCTGGTGCCTTGTGGCTCTGGCTATCTTCAAGCAGAAAGTCATACCACTTCTGATCTGGCCTTGTCTCAAGCGGCCTGTACAGCGGCAGCAGCACCTCGCGACCAACGTGACAGTTTTCACAAGAGTAGGTCAGCTTCTTGATACCATCTTCCTCCTTGGAGGGCAGTTTCAGCACCTCCTTGTCTAGCGAGCATGTGTAGTACTCACAGTCCATACACTTCAAGCAGTGGTTGCTCTGGTGAAGGTCACGAGAGCAGAGCACCACGTTTGCGCTATCCACGCATTGAGGGCAGCGCCACACACGGTAGTAAGAGCAGCCGTTCTTGAATTCCAGATATTGACCGTGCTCCATAATTTTCTGCAGATTTTCATCGTCACGAATGCGGTCCATGAGACGGTAACACTTGGGGCAGATGGTGTCCAAAATTTGGCTCACCAGCCAGGCCGTGAGCGCGGTGAAGCAGACTACACCGAAGACTAGATAGGGGACCTGATAAATGCCATAGCGAGTGGTGCGACCAATCTTTCGTACTTTGTTCCGCACTGGCATTGGCAAAAGTCCCTTCTCCCACTTGCCATGCATTTCCTGTGCCTGACGAGCGATGGCGTACACGAGCTGCACCGTTGCGTAGCTAGGCTTTCCCTCTCGCACGAGCGGTTGAAATATCTCACGCACTGCGGGGTCTAAGAAGTGAAGGTCAAAGTACTCTTCAATGGCTGGGCTCGTCACAAGCTGCACGGTGGCCTCGTGCTGGGCAATGAGCAGCAGCAGCCCGTTCCCATCAGGCTCGCCAACATTCCAGTTGAAAAAGATGGAGTTGGCAAAGGCCTTTGGGGTGGTGTAGCCGACAGTGGGTACAATCACCACATACATATCCGTCTTGCACAGCGACTGCATCTTGTCAATGGCCTGCTCTATCTCCATGCGGTCCTCGGTGGAGAGGATGCCGACCATGTCCGAGACACGCTTCTTGGCGTAGCGCGGCACGAGGTCCCACGGGCGATCCGTCTTGCGGTAGTGGATCTCATCAAAGGTTTGAATCCTCTCAAAGGAGGCGACGATGTCCTTGTTGTTGCGCTGTCTGCCTGCCTTTAGGTCAGCGGCAAGGTCTCTACTCTGGCCCAGTTTGGCAAGTGGGGAGAGTAGATCTACACCGGCGTACCGCCTTGCGCACAGCACGGACGCTCCTCCACTCGTCCCTACGGAGGTTGAGGAAGGGGCTGAAGAGGTCGCAGCACTAAGGCTTGCCAGCAGCGGGCTCGCTGGTACTCTCCTGTGGCATCCGCGTCTCCACATATGCGTGAAGTTGTAAAGAGAGAGAGAGAGAGGGAGTAACAGAGATATGAAGAGACAGTTAATTGTCAAAAAAAAAAACCTCCTATATCCACCCAAGCAGTGTGTGTGTGTGTGGGTGCTTTAGTACACTACTATTCAAACGGAGCTGTATGTGAATATATATGTATATACGCGTGTATATGTGAGGCCAGCACAACCTGTTACATAGATATTAAAGGAAGAAAAGGAAGGATAGGGGAGGGGAGGGGATGAGTGAAGGCAATGATGTAATGTTGTCAAAAAAGAAAGAAGCTCAAGAAAAAAGAAAATGAAAAACAGAATTTATGTTTCCAACAGTTTGCTATTTTAATAAAACAAATGTATAGTTTCTTGTTGTGCAAGACAGGTATAAAAATTAATAGTCCAATGGAATACCAGGCGCCTTCTTTGCTAGCTTCTCCTCCACCTCGTCTAGGGCTAAGATAGAGTAGCACATGCGCTGGTTCACCTCATCCACAGCCGCACTGTAACGTCGCCGAACTGCTTGCCATCGTCGCAGCACCGCTTCGTAGCGAACACGGTTCATGACTGCCATGGCCTGCGCATCCGCCAGTGTCACTGCTGCAAGTAGATGGTTCCCCTCGGCCTTCTGCTCCTTGACATCCCCCTTCTTAACCCTTGTCCACACCGCGGCCTCTGCCGCATCAGTGGGGGTATGTTCTGGAGCAAAACATACGTACTTCACGAGCCCATTTCCAAACTCTCGGCTATCCAGTAGCTGCTCAAGCCGTCGTACTGCATTAGAAAGACGTGTGCGTGCCGCCTTCAGAGTCGCGCTGTGCCTCTGCTGCACTACATCCAAGTTCGCCAATTCGCTGGCAGCCGCCTTGCTACTAAAGGCCAGCCTTGTAGTGCTATTTTCATCCTCAGCATCAATACCGTGTGATAAAAAAAAAGAATCGTCATGTGCTGTCGTCACATCCGCTGCCGCAGTAGGCGATGGAGAGCCACTAGTAAAGAGGTTGATATCGTACTGCTCGCTCACCTCCGCTAGCTTGCGGCCCACGCGCTCAATAGTGGCCATTGTGGCCTTGCTATACCGCTGCTTCCATGCCGCCTCCGCTTCCTCAAGCTTCACACGGACTTGGAGGGGTGGCGGCGACGAGTGCAGAGACTTGGCTTCTAGCACCGCGCTGCATGCTGAAGATGACTGTGGCTGCGCATCAGCAGGTGCGCGCGCTGCAGGGAAGTGGGAGAGCAGTGTTGCCTCTAGCTGGCCAAGGGAAGCCGCCAGACGGTCCGCAACTGCGGCCTCAGCGGAGCTAGACATTCCTCTAGTTAAACACTACGCTTCTCTGCTTTCTTGTTATAAAAGAGAAATGACAAAGGATACCTACTATGTTCTAGTGTCCCTTCCCGCGTGACTCGCAGAATTATTGATTCTGATATTAAGTTATTATATGCAATGATAACAATAATAAAACATAAAGGAGCACGTGGACGGTGAGAGAGAGAGAGAGAGAGAGAGAGTGAAGCACAAACAATAATAATTATGACACACAAACGTAAAAAAAAAAAAGAGATGTAATTTTTTTTAAAAAAGAAGGCAACTTTCTTTTTTTCCTTCACAAAGAAACAAACCAATACATAAAGGGAGAGAGAGAGATTCTCTCAAAAGCAATACACTCTCCGTTTTCTATTAATTGCTGTTGTTGTTGAACGCGCGATAACTTCTAGGAAGAAGAAGAACACAAGCCGCCATTTCTCTCAGAACACACCAGTCATAGCAACGACAAATCAGAAGTAAGAAACAAATAATATCAAACATTCCAAACCAACATTTCATAAAGAAGAAAACCATAATGAATAATAAATATATATATAAAGAAAAGAGTACCTTTCCTCACATCTCACACAACACACCCCGCCCTCTCCCATCTATAAATCCATTCATTCATTCATTCCCTCGCTCGCTTACTGCTCATATATCCTCACCATCATCCCCATTGGACGCAAAGGACGTTAACATCAATGATACAGCAGTGAGCAACACAAAGAGGCCGCAGAGCAGCGTGCACCACATCGACCCTAAGCTCACAATGCCGGCGCGATACAAGATAATGGCAAGTGCAGGGCCTGCGCTGCCGAGAAATCCCGAGAAGAAAATACCAGCCGCCTTTCTAATATCGCCGTGTTCTGAGAGCCAGTCGTCGTCGTCATGCACGCCGGTGAGGTACAGAATGCTGGGTGAGGCACAAAACATCAGCGCACACAAGAGAGGCCAGGTGCTCTTCTTTTGTCCATTCACGCATGCACCTCCAATAGAAATAAGCGCGAGGACGCTGAAGACAGCCGCCACGAGCAGAGGGCGAAGTCCTGTGGTCATTATCAAATATATATATATATATTCACGTATGTTTGTATATGAATGATGTAGCCAACCTTTCGCAGAGGCTCTCTTTTCTTTTTCCCCAAAACCTATGGCGATAATACTGATATAAACAGAAGTAACAGTGGCAAAGCAGAAGCACCAGCCCTACTACACAAAGTGTGTGTGCGTGCTTCCTCTTCTAACATAGAAAATAGAAAAGTAAAAGAAAGGAGAGGAACAGGGGGAATTTAGTTGAAAAGATGCAATGCCTATGCGAAGTCTATGCCAAGTCACAGAGAGACTCCGCACGGGAAGGAGACCACTATATACATGTAGAATTTCATAGCAAATAGAATTTTTTTGAATTCTCTTTCTTTCTCTCATTTTTTTTTTCTTGTGGGATATGTATCAGAAGAAGGTGACCGATGCAGTCATGCCAATAGTGGGACTACATGCTTTTTTGTTACGAAAGTTTCTCCCCAGACATGGTCTCAGTTGACAGGTTCATCACATGCTGCTTGACTTGCGACAGAAATATCTTCTTCTCTGCGGCGGACGCCAGACGATGACCTACCTTGGCAACACTTAGACACATCACTATGGGCCGCATCTCACCGTACTGTCGAATGCCAAATGCAACGGTGCTTGCGAGCAGGTTCGTTAGCGGGTTGTCGCGCATCCCAAGCAGCACGGTGCACTCCAGAGACGGCGTTTCTCCTTCATACATGAACGCGTTGGGGGCAGCCGTCATGGGGTCGAAGCGAACCACCACTCCTGGCGCGCACGTGGCATCCTCCGTGACGAGCACCCACACGCAATCGGTGAAGCACTGCACAGATACATGAATGGGCATCTCATCAGGAAGGTATGGTGCTGCAGCAGCGCTAGAGGAAGATGATGAGACAACAACTGGGGAGAGTGCTTGAATGAAAGTCACCTGGCGCATTGTAGAGGGCACATCTGTGGGTGACTCACGCTTAACTTCAACAGCGTCTACCGAGCCGTCGCGGAAGTCTCCAATAAAGGCGTTGGTATCGCCGTCAGCGAGGGTCACATACTCCATATCAATGAATTAATATGAAGTATAAATAAACAAATAAAAATGCACGCGAGAGAAAAAGAAAACTGCGACAGTACTACCGTTTAGTCACCCTCTGTCTGTCTCTGTTCAGCTACTACAATCTGTGTGTTTATGCCATAAAAGAAAAAGAAAAAAAATAGGAAAAGAAAAACAAAGACAAAACAAAAGTGGTGAGTAGTAGTAGTCTGCATTGACACAATGTGGCATTGCAGCACGCAAGCTCTCGCATATTTTATATGACCTAGGGAATTGCGTATGTATATATTTCTGCTTCTACTGGTAAGATAGAAAGGAAGCACCACAGGGGAACATTTGCAGCGATGCTGTTCATGCCAGCAAAAGAAAAAAAGAACAAAAACAAAAACAAAAAGAGCAAATAGTTTTCTTTTTTTTTAAAAAAAGAAACATAAACAAGGAAGGCACCCTTCCAGATTCCTTCTCTCCTTCTTTTCTCATCATCAACTAGAGAAAGCAAAGCCAAAGAAAGAAAAAGAAGAGATAGAAAAAGAGAGAGATAGAGGGCTTTCTCTGCTAGCGCGCCAGCACGAGAGGAATAAAGAAATCACAAAGCGCCGCCTCGATGGTGCTGTGCTCATCTTTCATAACAAGGCGCGGCTCTTCACCTTCGTCCTCGCCACGCACGTACAGCCACACCTTCTGCTTATATGTCTGTAGCATGTTCGCTACCACCGCATCACATGCATAGTGCTCCATGTTATATTTGGCCTTGTCGTGCATCGCCGCCTCTGAAGTCTCCAACTTAAAAGTAATGATGTACGGCTGCGGCATCCCCGCTGCCTCAGGACGGTGCAGCCACGTGGACTGCAGCAGCCTCAGCACCTTGGGCACATTCTCTAATTTTAGCGTGAGGCCATCCCCGCCGCTGATCTTCTCCACCGACATCGCTGCAAGAGGCACATAGTAGTCAGACACAGCGGCTGCGGAAAAAAAGACGAGCGGTAGTTTGTTTGCCTGCAGCTGAGGGTCACAGAGCTGGCGGGAAATGTGACGTAGAAGGTAGAGATATTCAATTACGGTGTCGAAGGACACCTCGACTACAAGAGAGCAGCTCACCTCGTAGAGATCCCGCATTCGCTGCATCTCCGCGCGCAAGCTGCTAGCGGCGGCGCTTTCTCCAGCTCTGTTGGCATGTGCTGTCTCTGGCGCCATTGCAGAGAACAGCTCGCTGGTCGACATGCCATCAAATACGCGGCGGAAGGGGCGGATGGCGGAGTGATGGCGCATCACGACGCACGCCCAGCCGCGTTGCACAAGACTCTCCACAAGATTTGCGCCGCGACCTCCACTGCTGAAGTTGGTGATAAAGCGGACTGCATTAACCTCCAGTGGGACCGAGGTACCCCCTGTAGTGATGAAGCAGACGCCTGGACATGCGGGACAGTGGGTGCGGAGGTCGCGCAGGAAGGGGGTAACACAGGCAGCGGCGGCGTCCAGACGCGCACGCTCCGCTTCAATTAGGTTTTCCTTAAAAAACGTCGATAATTGTTCATTCATGGCTATGGGGTTCAACATTAAGAGGAGGTAAAAACAACAACAACAACAACAACAACGACGAGAAAAGCAAATGTGCCCTCTCACTGTTGCCTTTGACAAGGGCTTTGACTTGATATCTACGGATTGAAAGAAGGGGGGGGGGACATTTATACACATAAAAGAAAATAAATAAAAGCTAGTCGTGAGAGGAGATGAATAATAATAATAAAGAAACATAAAAGGGGAGAGAAAGGGTATTATATTCTTGTCCTCCTCAGCAGATTTTTTTTGCTTTGATTTGTTTTGGAAAGCGATTCTCACTCGTTCAACGTCAACACATTTATATATTGTCTCTTCGGCACACATACTGGCTGCTTGCTGTATATGCCGGTATCTTCACAATAAGGTGGAGGCTAACATGAGTGTAAGCGGGAAGAAAGGGCTGATCCATTACTGTTTACTCTACCCTGCCTCCCCATGTGCGTGGTGCGCCTACCATGTAGGTCGCCTAGTCCAACAAGTCGCTGAGCTCGCATTGAAGCTCCTCGCAAAGATCCTCTGCTGCTTTCTGCAGAGCTGCCTTGCGGGTCAGCAGCGGTGCCACCTTGGCGGACCAGGACGCACACCTGGCACCGACTGCGCAGGGATCATACCGCGCCACCTCCTCATCACACATCAATGACTCCAGTCGAACATCATCGTCATGGCTGCTACCATCGCCATCTTCATTCAGTGCAGTGTGCCTACCCTCATGCAGTTCCTCTGGATTATCCGCGCAGCCAAGGCCATCGTACCCCTTGCAGGTTACAAAGTAAAGAAGACCCACCTCAGCAATGCGAGGTACCGCCTTGGGCAACGCACAGCGCTCCACGTCGTGCACACTCAGTGTGGGTCTGGGCTTTGAAGTGCGACTATTATTGACGCTAAGAGCAGCATCACAAGCACTGCCATCTTCAAGAGACTTCTCCTTCTCGTCCCCTGATGCATTAGCAACAACGCTAGACGATTCCTTCTGCTCAAGCACCTCGCGCCTGCACACATTCGGTGCGCAGTGAGATGCCAGCACACTTGCCAACTCCACTGCCGCTTGGTAGTGCTCACGTTCAACGTTTTGGATTTTCTCAATCCACTGACAAAGAAAGCGTCGCTCCACGGCGTGCTTCACCCCACATTGATGGGTGCTGGGCTCACTAGGCGAGACAGTGCCACTCGCATCGCATTTGAGAGAGAGCTGAACCCGGTCTTGCAGCTCGCGCAGCTGCCGGCTTATCTCCTGAAACTCTTTAATCACTACCTGCTGAATGTGGCTAGCAAGATCGCCTTCCTTAAGTTCACCTGTGAGGACGCTGAGGAACTGTTGGTCCCACCGGTGGTACACCTCGCAACGCTTGCACTGGTAGCCAAGAGCAGCGACAAGGTCATGTCTGATGGACGAGCTCATCGTGCAGCAGCTATATTGTTCCCCTGATAATGATTTTATACGTAGACACACGTTGGTCTCCTTGCTGTTGGTTTCTCGATTGGCCGTATTATTAGAAATAAATTTTTTTTAAAAAATAAATGAAGAGAAAAGAAAGTATACAAACATGGCTGCAAGAAGAAGACGTACAACAGACAAAGTGTGTATAAGGCATATTACTATAAAAAAACCCCAATTGGAGATCCCTTTCGTTTTACATGTGTTGATGTTTCAACGCATATAGATAGGCATCTCGATAAGCGCCTTCTTCTTGTGAACAATTGTTGTCATTTAATTGAAAACAAAAAAAAATGTGCATCAACATCAAGCGGTGATTTCCCTGTCCTTCGTCCCGTTTTCTTTCTTTCTTTCTTTTCAAAAGAAAACAAACAAAAAAAAAACAAATATATTTTACATCTATTCATGCATATCAAGAGCTATATAGCAACCCCCCCCTCCCTCCTTCCAAAGAAGAGAAACAAGCAGTACACGCCAAAGGACACATACACACACACAAAAAAAGAAAAAAGAAGCACGCTCCAAAGACTGCCTGCTCACATTGACATGCACTCTCACAGCGTGCCAGCACTCATCCACGCCAGCTGCGCGCGAATATCGTTGCAGATAATAGGCAAGTAGCCGCGGTCATTGCCGGCGTGCGTAAAGTAGAATTCGCCAGTCGCAAACCCCATGGCGATACGAGCGCTGTCAATCAAGTCCTGGTGGCCAGACGCACAGGCGGCCTCGAAGGCACGCCTGAAGCACCCCATAGCCGCCTCCTCGTCCTCCTGCGCGCGGCTCACCTCGCCCAGCTGCATCATCGCCTGGCAGATCTTTGTGGCGTCGCCGAGCTGATTTGCAAGTTCCAGAGCCTCCTCAAGAGTCTTTGCTGCCTGTATGCTCATACCTAGCCGCTCCTGGAGGCCAGCTACGCTGAGCACCGCTGCGCACTCTGCTTCCTGCTGTCCCTCCCGTCTGGCAACCTGCAGGTATGACTGCTGATACACGAGAGCTTTGCTCAAATTGCCTGTTTGCTCGTTCACATTGCCGAGTGCACTGTATGCCTTGCCCTCCTCAACACTGCACTTGCTACGTTGCGCTGCCTTGGCAGACAGCTCATAGTAGTGCTTGGCAAGATGGGGGTCTCTGAAGCGCACCTCGTCACCAAGTTTTTGATATGCTCGAGCAAGGTTCACACAGGCTCTTTGCGCCGCTTCCTCGTTTCCCACGGCAGCGGCAAGACGTTGCATGGACTCGTACATGCGGGCCGCCTCCATATACTTGCCTGTGCGCTCATAAAAGTTTGCGAAGGCACCGCGCACGGTCTGCTCAAGCTTCCGGTCTAGTGACTCCAAGGCATACCCAAGTGCGGACTCGTAGTGTCTCGTTGCCTCTACCATGTCCCTTTCCGATTCAAAGTAGTCGGCCAGGTCTCTGCAGCGCTTGAAGACTGCGTGAAACTCACTCTGCCGCCGCAGCACCTCCACCAATGAGAGCTGCTCCTGCACCCAGCGCAGCTTGACATCGGGGATGGTGAAGTACGTTTGGGAAAGGGCATCTACACAAACGGGGTCACGGTGAGAAAGCTCAAAGAGACGCATGTACGTCTGCACACAACCTTCTGCGAGCGCCTGCACGCATAGGTGGAAGCGAGTCGAGTTCTTCTCAGCATGCGCCACAATAGCCTCCGCGCTGCCGCTGGTGTGCATGGCCTTGGCGACCGCCTTCTCCTTTGCCGTCATCCCCGCGAATATCGAGTCATCTTCCCCCTTAGTAATCTTCGGCTGCGTGCTGAAGCCAAAGGCGGAGATCTTGAGTGCTTCCCGCTGACGCTTGTCAATCAGAGATGGTCGCACAGGGGCTTTGGCGGGGGGTCTAGTGGCTGGTCGTGTGGAGGCACCCGCTGTTGTCGTGGTGGTGGTGGTGGCTGCTACTATCTGAGAAGTAGGCCTGCCGGTACCGCGGGCGCTTGAGGATGGTTTCGTGGGCTGTCTAGGGAAAGTAGCGGCCATAGGAGCCTTGCCACTAGATGTTTGATTCGCGCGCATGCGTCTAAATAGTACTACTACCGTCTATATATATATATATATATATATATATATATGTGTGTGTGTGCTTATTAGCTTTCTTTTCAAAAAATGAATGAATGCACAAACACACACAGAGAGAGAGACGCACTCAAAAGGGCCTACCAGTAGAAAAAAAAATAAAATGAATAACTTTTTTTTTGTTTAAAGTAAAGACGCTCATAAATGACAGTTGGAGAAAAAAAATGGATTTTTTTTTAAAAAATATGACAAACACAGGTGCAGACGTTAACAATGATAATGTATGCGCATACCAAGGGGACAACAGCAACAACAACAAAAAGGAGAACTATACATATGCGCACATTACGTGTATTCCTTTCTTTTACCTTCACAAAACAAGGCAAAAGGAAAAAGAAAAGAAAGAGAAGATAGTTACTTCCTTACGTTATGTATACATGTTTTTTCTTCTTTCAAAAAAATAATTATAATAATGTTCATCTTCACAACATATTAACCACCAACACCACCACCATCAACATCAATAACAACAACACAGAACACACAAACACTAAATACACACACACATCAAGATGACGAGGAAGAGCTTCTACTATGGATCTTACGCATCCGTTTCCGCAATGTCCGTAGTCGTTCCGCGCCATCCTCCGCCACCGTGTTAGCAAGCCCTAGGGTAGGCCCACATTTCACCGCAAATCCTTCGTCCCCATACCCAAATAGAGCCTTGCTCGTCGGGGCTGGGTCGGTGGGCAATGGTGGCAGCTGTCCTTCGCGGTCCCAACGTGCGTGGGCAGAGGTGAGTACATACAGCTGAGCCGACACTTTCGAACACGGCTCAAACGGAGTCGACTCTACACACTGCTTTACCTGTGAAAGGTCTACTGTTGAACGTGCATGCGCGGTGCTGCTGCTCGTCATCGCCTTAGGGCCACCACCACCGCCACTCGCAGTCGTAGGATACTCCACAAAGCAGATTCCTCGACTGGAGCCGTTAGCTAGACACGTGTAAAGACGCGTAGTAGTAGGCTCCGCATGTGGGTAGACACGCATCAGATAGTGATGTACGGCGGTCTCGCTGGCATGCCACGGGAAGCCAGAAAGAATGAGCACGTTGGGCGTGCTGTCGGCGGAGCACTGCTCAAAGTTAATAAGACGAATAGCAGGTAGTTTCTCGCCACCACCACCACCACCACTACCACTACTACTGTGCATCGTCCAACCTGCTGCTGCTGCTGGTTGTTGTTGTTGTTGTTGTTGCTATACCGCTGATAAGTGAGTTCTATACAATGGTGCACAGCATGAGAAATGGAAAAAAAAGCGTTCCTCTTCGCGAGCTACGTTATTACATGCCGATAGAAGGAAAAAGAAAAAGAAAAAGAAACACATAGAGAGAACAAAGAAAAAAAAAAATACAAAAAAATTCCGCGCACGAGGCACAACTACAGACCTGTGTGTAAGCAAGCAGAAGAAAAACACAGAATGCAACGATCGTCACAAAAAAAAAAAAATAGACATGCTTATGACAAGCACAGTGGCAATAGGAGGAAATTTTTTATAATAATAATAATAATAATAACCGTGAAATCTGTAAAGGAAGAAGAAGACGACAAAGCTCTCCTAAAGATGTGCTGAAATCTTCGCAAAAATAAATAAATGTGAAGAGGACCGGAAGGACTCAACAGACACACACACACACACACACACAAACAAACACATACTACAGAATTCGCAGTGGTATAGTCTCTGCCTGCTTCATTAGCTCTTGCTGTATCACCTCATCAAGGACGTCACCGCGTGTGGAAGCGAGGCTGGCCAACTGTTGATGCGTGAACCCCTTGTCAGCGTTTGCCTTGACCAACTCTACGCACGTCGCCTCCAGACCCAGTTCGCGTGTAATCCTCGGCGCATGAAGGAGCAGCATCGCAACACAACGTGCAGTGCCTCGGGACACCAGCAGTGATTCTGGCAGCATGATGCGACAGAGCTCACACATTTCTTCCACCAGTGCTTGCGTGGAGGAGACGGAGAAGGTGGTGCTACTCTGCAAAGGAAGGAGGCATTCCGCAATGATGGCAATGTACGCACAGCGCATTGCAGGCCAGCTCTGCCATACCTGCTCTACGCAGTCAGGTACGTTACTTTCTGTGACTGCGGCGAAGGCCTTGGACGCACTAGCGCCTGCCTCTCCGCACCGTGACCGAAGGAGATTGCGAAGCGCTGTGACGAAGGCCTTGCAACTAGGCTCCACCACATCTGCTAGGTCACACCGCCGGCATGCCGCACTCACGGATATACACGCAAGTGCTTCTACGGACATTTGGGACACACTGCACGCAGCCAACTCGACTTTCAACGCTGTATTGTACAATTCGTGCAGCGCCGCTGTCACATCAACATCTGGGTATATCCTGGCAAGGCTGACAGCGCCATAGAGGTGGAACATGACGATATTGTCAATGAGACCCTCAACACACGTCCTTCGTATGCCAGTCACAACGGCAGCGTGGAGTGCCTCCTGGGCGTACGGAGGCACAATCTGCGTGCACTCCTGCAGTGCAAGTGCTCGCTGTGCCAATGTGAAGATCCCTGGCAGCTTCAGCGAGTCCAGCGGAGTGCGCCACGCTTCTTCGGCTGGCGCCAAGTTGGTAGGCCACTCTTTGAGAACATAGCTAAGAGCAACAATGTTGCCTGCGGCTTTGCTGCGAAGATCCCCTGCACTACTACTACTACTACTGCTGCTGCTACCACCTGCAAAATGCGTGAACGCTTTCGCGCACTGCTGCCACGCTTGCTCAACCCCAATGACATCCCTAAGGATGAGAGAACTGTGCAACGGTCCTTGAGGCCTGGCGAGCGAACTTGCACTTGGGACAGCAGAAGACGCCGTTGCTGTCGTCGTCGTCGACTCCGCCACGTGATGACGCGAGGCACAAACAAAACCAATAATCTCCTGGATCTCCTTATCGCTCTGAAGGTGCAGTGTCTCCTGCATTGGGAAACTGCGCACTACTTGCTCAATCATCTCCCACTGTGAGCACTGCGCGAGAATGCTCCAGAGCTGATAGAACGTCACGGGCCCCATCTCTGAAGATGGAGCGCTGGCAATAACGTGCTCTAGCATGATAGATGCCTCAATGGATGCCTTTAGCGCCTGCTCACTCTCAGGAAACCATTGCAGCCCTTGCAATAGACGTCGCGTGACATTAAGCGAGGCGATGGCGGCTGGACCGGAGTTCCCCCCGCTAAGGCTACCATTTCCATTACTAGTACTGCAGTCGGACCTCAATCTAGTGTCAAGCATGGAGAGAATCTGCCCGTGAGGTACATAGTCACACTGTGCGGCAGATGTGAAGGCCTCCACAAAGCCGAAGGATATGTATGCACTGCCGTTCCAGGCGGCCATCTGCTCTTTCAATGCCACATATAGGAGGCGGTTGAGAGGCCTCACAAGGGGAAAGGCATTGAAGTCCATATCCAAAAAACTTTGTACACACAAAGCAGGAAAAAGAAGAAGAAAAATGAAAAGGAGTAAACAGCCGCAACGATACAACGGCGAGACACAAACTCTGTGCACGTGTGCACTTACTATGCTACCTTTAGTCTACCAAAAAATGAGTAAAGAACGTGAACCAGAAACAAAAAGTCGGCATACACGCACACCGTAATATATATTCTTAGAGATACATAGAGAGGGAAGAAGAAGAAGATGGAGAATAAAAAAAAAGATTGAAAAGAAAAGTCACACCAATAAGCAACAGCGCGCATCAGTGTTAGTAGAGTAACGTGCAGTGCGCCATTTAATAAAGTTCCTTCTAGGACTCCATGCAAGGACATAGCCAGTGCCACTATACATGCCAAAACGAATATTCACTATTTTTCTTCTTCTTCTTCCTCGTAACATGAAGGGTCCATGATTTTCCTGTAGCATATCTAAAAATAAAAAATGAAAATAATAAAAAAATAGTTGTAAAGGAGATATATATATATATATAGGAGAGAAAGCACACACCAAAAAAATAACAATGGAAAATAAATCTAAGAAAAAAACTAGAGAGTGCTCCTACTATATCTAGAAAAAGGTTTAAAAACGGTGTTTCTCAAGAAACAACAACAAAAACGAAAACGGAAACATATAAGTAAATACCCAAAGAAGTGAAATACTAAGAAAGTGAAGAGTATACACACATACGCTAGTGCATACTGACCATTTTTTTTTTCGCAGCACTCTCTACAAACCCACCCACAATGCCTCCCGTGCTGCGATAACCCTCCACACATGTTCGCAAACAAACCCAAAGGACTGCCCCCATCCTACGCTTCTATAGGCATAAACAACGCGCACTTTATACCTTGTGCAAGTCACTTTCAGAACTCAACCAATTCTATGTGAAGGTATGCTTTTCTTCACTCCCTCCCTCTCTCTCTCTCTCTCTCTCTCTCTCTCTCTCTCTGTGCGCGCCTACTTTGTGTCACTCTTGCGGCGGCTCCGTTCAGGGCGGGTGGTTGTCGTACTGCGCGCACTATCGCCAGTGGAGGAGTGTGCACTACGTATCCGCTTTAGTGTTGCGGCAGCAGGAGGAGAGGACATCACGTTACTGCTGCGATTGCTGGCCCATAGACTTGCGCGTGTGCGTGTAGCCGTAGTGTCTTTGGCATACGCACCTGACTGGGAGAGAGTAGAGGCCATGTAGCCTGCATTCTCCTTGGCACCGCTGACACCATTGCCATTGTTGGCGCAGCTGCTGCTTCTCACGCCGCTGATCGCACTTGTAGGGGCAACGGTGCTCTCAGGGAGCGTTGATTGACTTTCATTTGTAATAAATATCTGCTGCTGTTGCTGCTGAGACATGCTCAAGGCGATAGCAGACGCCATTCCAGCGCTAGGAGCAAGGGGAGGCATGAGCTCCGGTGTCACCTTGGGTGAACTGCTGCCTGAGATAGGCATGTACAGCTGCGGGTCTGCCATAGTGGCAAGCGGCATAAGCCCGTCTATAGAGGCCGCAGTGCTTTTGTTAATGTACGCGCGGAGCACTCCATCAAGCGCCGCGTGTACCTCCGTGGACACACCCCCAGAGGGAAAGGCTGTCTCTGCACCATGCACGGTAGCGAGACACGCATCGCGGACTGTGTTGTGCAGGAGCGTGGGCTCCGCCGGAAGTGGGTATGCCGCCCGAGTGGCTGTGTGTGCTTGAAGCTCCTCCTGAGCCTCCTCCATCGCTCGCTGCCCGTGCTCCTCCGCCTTCTCCAAGTCTTGAATGCTGTCCTCCACCGCCTGCCGCAGCCGTGCATAGACACCTGCAATTTCCTTTTTGCGCCGCCCCTGCAGCTGCGCGACCGCCCGCGCATGCCTCTCTTGGGCCTGAACGAAACTCATTGTCATCTCTGTAAAGGCGGTGTTGATGCGGGCGGCAATCTTGAAGCACTCTGCGTCGGCTTGTGCTAAAAATGAAAAGTTTGACGTAGCTTGAACAGCGGATATGGATGGCGCTGCTGCTGTTGCTCCGCCCATAGGAATACCAGGGCCTACAATGAGGCCAGTGACACTAGCAGCGCTAGTGGTGGTGTTGACGCCTATGAGGTCAGCTCCATAGGACGCAGTTGAACCACACACAATTGTACTACCATCAGAGGTGAGGTCAAGCACACGTGCAATGCCTGACATGGAGTCCGCAGACCCACTCGACTGCTGCTGATTGCTCAGCTGGCTGTGCAGCCTCCGTGCTGCTCGCGTGCGCGCCGTACCACCGTTGCCAAAGCCTCCTCCTCCCCGAACCGGGCTGGGCTGGAGAGAGCGGATGGCGCTGCTGCGCTGACTCGGTGGGATGCTGCCCCTGCCGTTTCTGTTTGGTGAGATACGATGCAACTGCTGCTGTGATGAACTGGTGGCTGGAGGCGGGGGTGGGGGCAGCGAAGGTGGGGCCACAGGCTGGCACTCTGTCGCCAAAATGATGGCCTGCTGCAGTTGTTGCTGCTGTTGTTCCTCTTCTTCGAGAGTCTCTATAGTACCAACCTTTAGCAGGGGCTTTGTCAGCTCTCCTAAAGCCTGAAGGATGGACATGCGCCACTCATCAAGCCGACAGAAGTCGCGCTGAGCGTTGCCACACATCGCCTTGCGGGCCCCCTCTACAGCGGTATGCACTACCTTCTGCAGCACCGCGGCCTGATTCTCAAAACGCTTGAGTGCGTCATGGTAGACCTGCTTAAAACTTTGCAGCTCCTCCTCCTTGTCAGCAACAATACCCTGGAGCACCTTCGTGTGAGACTCGGAGATGTGCTTGCGCGCTTCTGTGGTTTCACGGTCCTTGACTAGCTGCTCCACGTTGCTGCGTAGCTCGTTGTTGTTCTCCTCTAGCTGCTGAAAGCGCTCGTGCTCCTCCTTAGACACGTAGTACCCACCGCGCTCGCTAACGCGTTCCTGAAGGCGGTTGCGCAGCCGCTGATTTTCTACCTCCATGGAGCGCAGGCGAATGAGCAGTTTCTCCTTATCTGTATTGGCTGCGTTGCGAATGCTGCGTGCCTTCACTGCGTACATCAAAGTGGACTTGGTCTCCTCAAGATCTCTACCAACCGCGGAGATGCAGGCCACCATGAGGGTGCGCGCGGTGCCACCAATGGAGTCCTGCAGGAGCTCAGTAAGACGAGAGTCACGGTATGGCACGTGCGTAGGCCGTGTGGTCTCGCTGGTGTTCGAAAGCGCCAAGAAGACGCTCTTGAGCGCAAGAAGAGATCGATTAATCTTGCCCGCCTCGCTGGCAGTGGAGCCGCTTGCCTGAGACTTCTTAAGGCTCTCAGAGCCGGCGAGATCCACCAGAAACAAATGCGCCACGTCTGTCTGTTGAGTGTACTCATTAAATTCCTCGAAATCAATAATCAGCACAACGTGCGAGCGGCTACTGCGCTCGTTCATCATGGTGGCAGCGGTGTGTCGCCACGCGAGACCGCTCTTAACCGCCTCGTTGGCGTCGCTGACGCGCGCAAGGGTAATTTTGTTTGTAAAGCGCGGGAAGCCGCCAATCAGGGTGACCTCTTCCTCACCATCTACACTAAGCATGTCGGTGAGCTTCTCGTTGTAAATCTCAATCATCGACAGCGTCAAGGCGCACTGGCTGCCCTCTAGTGTTTTCTGCTGTACATGCTCAAGCATGTGGGCAATCACCTTGTGTACGAGGCCGGTTTCCCCGCTGTCATTGCCAAGCATTGTGTAAGTCTTTCCAGTTCCGGTCTGACCATACACCATTATGGTGCCATTCAGTCCATCCTTTACGCATTGAAGAATCGGGCGACACACGGCAAAGACATCGTCTTGGGTAGCTGCCGGCGCGAACGTGTAGTCCGGGTCATAGGTCTTTGAATCTAGTAGAATACGTCTATTCTGAATATCAAGGCCTGTGGCAGGCCTCTCCTGATCAAACAGCGGACGGCAGCGAACTGCCACCTTGATGCTGCTCATCTTTGCGGAAAAAATTGGAAAAAAAAATGAGATAAAAATGATCTAATAGTGAACAAAAGTGAAGGAAAGTAAAGAGGGGAAAATCTCGCACAATTGTGAATATACTGCTTTTCTTTTCAAGGAAACAGTGGTATGGGACCAGCAAATGTTATCTCTGCGTAGCCGCTAGTCTTCCCGCGGTGTTCTTTTCGCCTCGCTTTCCCAGTTTCCTTCCTTGGCCTCTCTGTCTGTCAGTGCGTGTGTAGGAGTAGAGGTGAGGGGAGTATGCAACACGGTATCTTAAAGACTAAGGAAAAAAAAAATGAAAAAAAAAAGAAAAGGAATACGTATATAATCAAAAGTGCACGCAACCTATAAATCTGCCACCTATATTATACGTAAACAATGAAACAGAGGGGAATCTATTGGGTGGTGACGACGATGGCTTAAAACTTGATATGCAAAGAAAGTGATTACGCGCGAGCACAAAAGAAGAAAAAAAAAAGAAAGGGAGGGAGAATAGAGGAAAGAAAGGTAATACAAGTGAGAGGTAATACATGACTACAAAAAAAATAGCACGCAATAAAATCTTGAAAAGATGCTCATACGTCAGCAAGATTGGATGATATAGACGTCTTCTTCTATGTTTCTATTTTTCTATTTTGTTTGTTTTGTTTGTTTTTCTGCACGCAAAGATATGATAAGTAGCAATCGTAATAACAACAGCTCAAAAATACTGCCACGATGATGTCTTTTTGCTAATATTCCTTCTACTGTCTATCCATCTCATCTTTGATACGAATCGCTCTATAAATATTAATTATATGTAAATATATTTAAATATATATCAAACGATAAATATATGCACTGCAAACCCGCACAAAAAGAATGAGATGAATAGAAAACGTAGTTTTAACGAACAATATCAAAAGATGAGAACCGACGCTTGCTAGCACTGCTTTGCCTCTTGCCGTCTTGCCCTCCCTCTGTGACGTGATCTACAATAATGCGAGATACCACGTCGGTCACTTCAGCCTTAGAGGGCCCTGTGTGACACCACGTAACCAACGCGTCAAGATTCTCGGGTGTGCCCTCGGCCATAATGGCGACACGTCCGTCAGTCTCGTTGCGCACCCAGCCTGAAATGCCCAGGCCACGTGCTTTGGCTAGGGTATGCTTACGAAAAAACACCCGTTGTACCTTACCAGACACATATATCTGGCGCAGCTGAAGCGGGATCAATAAAGGAGTCTTTGGTGGCATCTATATGCCCCCTTTTTTTTCTTTGCAAGATGAATTGGAAAAAAAAATGTATCGCTGTGTTTACGTTGTTCTGATAACGATATGGCTGGCGCACTGACTCGCTATAATAGAGGAAAAAAAAAGCCAAAAAATTATAGCTGATTATGTAAAAATGCGCGCACACACACGCGTATGAAACAGCGATGACAAGAAAGAAGCTGTACTTCCAGTGGGAAAGTGCAGCAACCAAGCAATGATTGAGAAGGGTAAAAGTGATACTTTGAGCTACAGCGATGGTGTGTGGATAAGCTGGGTCAACTAGAGGCTGCGAGAATCATTAAAAAGGGGAAAGAAATCACACGCAATTACGTTTTTTTTTCCAAACGACTATTCTGGTATGTTCCTACTACATTCAATAAAGAAATGTCAGAGATTAAAAGTTAAGTAGCAGCGAAGTTGACACAGGTGATGATTCGCCACGTTCCACCAAAAAAAAATAATTAAAAAAGCCCCATTCTTCTTCATATTTTCTTGCTTTTTTCTTTTTCTTTTGAAGAGGCAAACATTTTGCCGTTTCTTTCGAGATGAGAAATTCAGTTCACAAAGAGATGAAACATCAATTCTTCGCACTTAGGCTCCTCACTGACAGTCGCAGCAATGCTCACACACACACATACACTCGCTAGCTCGCCATCGCCTTGACCGACGCATCCACCAGTCGCTTCAAACTTCCCAACTCACCTGCGAGATCCTCCTTAGGTGCAACGCCGTTCCTCTCCACCGCAGCGCCACCCTCGCTTTGAGCAGGGATGAGCTCGCAGATTCTATCCACTTTTGCTTTGATGCGGCTCTCCATAATCGTCTGGAGCGCGCGCCGATCCTTCCGGTGCGCCTGTAGATCCTCTGTCAGCTTAGCAATTGCCCCCTCATATCGTGACACCACAGCAGCATCTAGCGGTACCGCGCTCACTTTCTCGCTTGCTGGCTGCTGTTGCTTAAGAGCAGAAATGATGTCCTGCTGCTCCTCCAGTTTGCATCGCCACGCAGCCTCACACGCCGCCAGCTCCTTCTCCATCAACTTCCGCCTGCTCATTTCATTACTGCTGACACTATTGTCACCAACTTCAGCGTCACCGTTGCAGCTCGCGAGGGCCTCATCCTCAAGGGACCTCAACGTCTGCCAGAGCCGACTCGCCTCTGCTCGCTGCTGCGGCGTGAAGCTCACCGTTTCCAGAAGCCGAGACACCTCAAACTGTATCCTGTCCACCTCTCGCGCTACCTTCCTCCGCTGCTCCTGCTCTCGTGCCGCCGCTACCTGCGCAGTGGCCAGTTCTTCCTGAAACACAGCGGTGGCTGCCGAGAATTCACGCCGTAGAGCCTCCTTGGCTTCAGCAACAGGAGTCATGAGGGGCAGGGTGGCGCAGCGCTCCAACACGCGGCATCGCTCCTCACACACGCGCAGACGCAGTTTTGTATCTGCTACGGTGTCACGATTTTTCGTTGCCTTCTCCAGCAGGACTTTACCGCTGCCACTATTGCCATAGCGTCGTGTTACCTCTTCAATGCGATTGCGAAGTGCATCACACAGTTGTGCAATGCCTGCTGTTGCTGTTCCTCCCTGGGAGGCATCTACCGTGTCTAGCAACATGACCGCTCTTGGGTCTACGGTGGGGGAAGAAGAGGAAGGAGAACCAGACCGGCGGCTGCTAGCACCGCCACCACCGCCTCCGTGAAGCATCAGCAGCTCCACAAGTTTTTCGTCCGCGCATAAATGCACACTGGGGTTCAGCTCCGAGCGGTATCGAGCGCCACCTTCTTGAGAAGCTGAAGTACTTGACTCCGAATTTGCGGTCACCTTGGATGCCTGGACGTACGCTTCTGCTTCCTTCTTGCTGACTGACCCCACAGTGCTCTGGTTCACAAGTGAGCCCGCCCTCAACTGCGGCACTGGCGGCCTCTCCTTATCTTGTAGTTTTTGACCTGCAGTGGCCGCGGCCTCCGTGCGCGCAAGCTGGCCTTCCAGCTGCTCCACGTGTGCATCGTATGCGTCAATCTCCTCCTGGAGCTGTAAAATGATCTCGTCCCTCTCGTTAAGGCGAGTGGTGAGGGAGAGCATGATGTCCCGCTGCTTGAGCAAGAGCTGCTTGTAGCGATCGACCTGCGACTTATCCTCTTGGAGTGCGCGACGCTCCGTGTCCAGCTCCTCCAGCTTCTGTGCATAATCAACTGCGCCACCTCCGCTTAAAGAGAGCGCTGCAGTCGCCGCGGCAGCGTCAGCGAGTCGCCCGCCATCCCCTAGAATACTCTCAAGCTCCGCAATGCGTTGCTCCAGCTGCTGCCGCAGGCGAAGTTCCTGCGCCTGGGCGTGAGCGGACTGCTTCAGCGCCGCCAGTGCCCTCCTCCGATCATCCTCCATGTCACTAAGCACGCTTGCATCCACAAAGCTGCCCCCGTTCGCGTTGTACTGCTCTCGCAGTTGACGCCGTAGCTGAGCCAGCTCCTTCTCATAGCGGCGCACCAGCATGGCCGGGTCTGCATCTTCGTTGATCACCGCGTGGTTGCGAATGTTCTTCGCACGGTTAGCGAACGTAAGCGTTGAGAGCGACTCCGCGTACGCCTCCAGTGCCGGGGATATACACGCAATGAGCGTGGTCTTGCAGTTACCGCCCAACGAGTCTCGCAGTACACTCGTGAGTACTGAGTTACGAAAGGGAATGTGCTTTACACGCCCCGTAGGCTTTGCGGCAAGGGCAGAGATGACGTTGCCGAGCTCGTGAAGCGATCGATTGATGCTCTTTGTTTCTTCAAGCCGTTGCCCAGTCACTCCTGCAGTTCGGACCTTTTCACTTCCAGCTAGATCTACTATGTTCATCTTGGCCAAGCGGTACGACGTGGGCTGCTCTGCGGCATCTGCTTCAATCGCCTCCACTACTATGGTGAACACTGCGTGCGAGCGCGAAGAGACCTCGCTGAGGCGTGTCGTGCTCGTGGCCCTGAGTGCGGTGCCACGCTCAATGAGCATGTAAACATCTTCAGGACTCCTCACTACCCACTCGGAAAGACTATCCACGTATACCCCGCGCTGCGGGGTGTGCCGCACGGTGTAGGGCCGCGCGCTGCCCCCGCTACTCGCCGTGGGCTGCATGAGCAGATCGGAGATGACCTCGTTGTATATCTGCATGTACGAGGCCCTCACTACAAACTGTTGCTGATGTTGTCGCTGGCTCTCGTAGATGACCTCAATGCGGTCAAAGATCTCCTCCACCGCTCTGGGGATGACGCCCCGCTCGCTTTCACTAGTGAAACCCTCCATCGTGTAAGTTTTCCCTGTCCCTGTCTGCCCATATGCCATCAATGTGGTGTTGTAGCCTTCCAACACTGATAGCACAGCTGGACGCGCGCTGCGGTCGTACAACTCTTGCTGTGTAGTTTTCTCATCGTACACGTGATCAAAAGTGAAGGTCTGCCGTGCGTACACAGCAGTGCCTCTGCCGCTTTCGCTATCCATTGCATCAGTTAATGTAACGGAGCAACAATCAGCAGACACGTGTGCCACATCTACGTATTGTCGGTATCCATTCAGCTCACGCGGGACCGGTGGCCGAACACGTATGACGACGCTAAAGCTAGATCCTGCTTCACTTGTAGTCGTAGCACTGAGGCTCGCACTGCCGTGGCTCACCATGTTAGAGTCATCACAAAAATAGTTATTATAGTGATCAGACGGTGAGGAGACCCCACGTGCACGTGCACTACCGGCTGTCGCCGATGCGTCAGTGGCAATTGTCATTGTGGTGGTGGTTGATGCCAAATCCTCCACTTCATATACGGGACTTCCTGGTCTTGATGTGCCTCTCTTTGTGAGTCGTGTGTGTGTCTGGCGGGGCATGCCCGACGTCCCAGCAAGGCTACCTTGAGTGTGATCCAAGTTCATTTATCTCTCTAAATGAAAAAAAAAAGGAAATCTAACTAAAAAACTGCGCCACACGACACTCCACGAAAAGTGCTCAATATCTGTAATATACAAGAGAATAATAACAAAAAACAATAATATGAATGTATCTATGTGCTCTCTCGGTGTGATGATTATATCCTTTCTGTCTTTTAACTTTTTTTTCTTTTTTTTTTTACTTGTTTGTTTAGGATATGCCAATAAACCTGAAATGTATATGTGTAAATCAGAATAAAAGTGTCTGTGTACGCGACACAGATTTGCGCAACCTTGTCCAGACCAAATACGTACTGAATGAGTAGATGGAAGTAGTTCAAAGTGGTTTCCGAACAAAACAAACAAACAAGCGAAAAGAACGACGACGAAACGGGGAAGAACAGAAAGAGAGAAATAAGAATGGGATGTAACAAGCACACGGAGTGAGTGAGAGAGAGAGAGAGAGACGGAAAGCAATGCACAATGCCCCATGTATTGCACAGGCACAAAGCAGCATCATGAATTCCTTTGCGCTTGTGCAAGATAGCATGTGCTAGGGTGTTTACATGTCATTATTCCCCGCCTACGGTTGGAATGCATGAAAGAGTGCAGGTATGTAAGACGACGACTGCATAGAACTCATACCTATCGTTTTTTTAAAAAAATACTTTCAAACAAAAGAAGAAAGATGATAATAGTATATTGAGTTCTAAATTTGATTCCTTCCGCGAATCATTTAGTAGGTAAATACGCGAGCGAGAGAGCTTCTAAAAACATTTATAAGAATATATATATATATATATATATATATATATAAACTAAACATAGTTGTCCTCTGCACGCTCTCTATTTCTTTTCTCCTCTTTTTCAATAACAAAATGTAAAAAAAAAAACAGTTTCATGTGTGCATTTTCATTACTCTAACACATGAAATCGGGCCTCCAGCGTGCAGCATGGACTCTTTATGGAGTTTCTATGGTATATGTTGGGAGGCTGAGCCTCTCCTCCATATATATGTATGTATGCC
>JASANZ010002117.1:0-48032 GCA_030849805.1 Sergeia podlipaevii
ACTGCGGCAGCTGAACCGCGTCGCGCGCAAGGCAAGCGTCAGCTTCGCCACGGTCGTGGTGGAGTTGCGCACCACGCGCTTAAGCCCGGTCCAGCAGAACTCCTCGCCAAGGAACACGTTCGGGCCACAGGCAAGGGCAAGCAACTCGCTGTCGCCCAGCGCCAGCAGCTCCTCGCGGTTCGGGGACGTCAGCAGGTTCGCCACACGGATACGCTCCAGGACGGCACGCACAGTGCGCAGGAACTCAGCCTCCTGGCCCTCGCGCGCTGCAATCAGGATGTTGTCGATCATCGTGTGCACAGTCACGGACGTGTCCACGTCCACAATCGTCCACGTCAAGGCCTGGCCAACAGCCACGCTCCACCGCGCACCAGTGGGCAGCGTGCGCAGCCGGTAGTACGCGTTGCCCTTGCGGAATACAAACATATTGCGCAGCGACTCGGGCAGAGGGATCGCGTCGTAGAGCGCCTCAAAGTCCACCTGCAGCATGTACTTGCAGTAGCGCAGGGACTGGCGGCGCTGCAGCCGCTCGGGGTACGACACGCGCGGCACCTCGTGCTTCGGGATCACGTTGTTCAGGTGCGGGTCGCTGATCAGCCGGCGCCGACCCTTCAGCTCGGGCACCGCAAACAGGTTGACGCCGTACACGTTGTTCGGCAACCTCGGACCGCGCACCTCGCGTGCGTCGCACGCCTCAAACTTGCCCATCTCCACGGCGCGCGCAATGTCGGCGGCGCTCAGGCTCGTGGCCTTGATGGTGCGGGACAGGTGCTTGTTCTGGAACATGGCGGGGTCCATGTAGCGCAGCGCGGCTTGCAGGAAGTCCTTGGTCGAACTCCGGGAGGTGTGCAGGGAGAGCACGGCGTCAATGTTGAGAGGGGTCGTCACTTTCAGATGCAGTGGCCAGCTGCTGTGGTGGGGCAGCACAACAATGTCCGCCTCAGCCACACCATTCGGCCGCTGCATCTCAACGTACAGGTCCTCGTTCCTCACGCCAAGCTCCGACGCGTTGGGGGCCTTGTGGCCTAGCCTCTCCGCCGTCGGGGGGTCATGGGGTCGGCGCCGTCCAGCGCGATCGCGTCCGCTGCCGAGTCCGCGACCGGTGGGAGGCCAAAGTCGAGGTAGCGCTCCAGCGTCTGCAGGCGCCTGTGACCAGCTAGCCGCATCAGCGTCACCGAGAACGTGCCGCCATTCGCCAGGATGCGCAGCGCACCCTTCCGGACCGACGGCAAGGCTGACCCCGGCTCCTGCTCCCGCAGAGCGCTCCGGATCATCGTGCACAGGTCCCCGCTCTACCGGAACACCACCTGCTTGCTCCGCCGCTGGGTCAGCACCTTCGCAAGGGACGACGCATCCGTGCGTGACAAGCTCGAGCTGGCGTTGTAAGGCCCGCCAAGCTTGGCACCCTTGCCACGACGCATCTTCGCCACGAGCGGGTAGTGACCCTGCGCGTCTGGCTTGTCCGCCAGACGGATGTCCAGCCTCTGCAGCGTCGTCACGTCCGGTGCACGCGCCGCAAGCACCCACATCAGCTGCAGCATCAGGGACGCCTGCGGGGAATTGCGCTCCAGCTCCGCACGCGCGTGCTCCACGTCCACCTCCCGCACCGGCTTCGTCGCGGCCATCCACTCAGGGCACTGGCGCAGGTTCACGCCCTCCGTCTGGTTGGTGTACAGCGCAAGGTCGCGCAGCGCACCAGCCATCGCCGACAGACGCTTCGAGATGGTGGACCACTTCCAGTGCCGAGCCAGCGACTGGCGCCTCATTAGCTCCACCACGGCCTGCGGTAGGTCGAAGACAAGCAGCTCCTCCGGCATCGCACGCAGGTCCCGCAGGAACGCAATGTGCAGCCCTCGCATCGCTGGGGTGATCCCGTCCCACGCAAGCTGGCCCACGTGTGGTGGCCTCCCTGTGTGAATGGACCACGCTCTTGGGCAGCCGGAGAGGCCGAAACTCCGTCTGCCCTCCAGGTTTAACGTCAGAATGGCACCATTCTCAAGAACTCTATATCAGTTGTCACTAGCACACTTCTCAGCTTCACCTTCTAGTAAGGCCCTTTTACTTCTTGAAGTGTAGTGCCACAATACTCTTAGGGTAGCTCACTCACGCACTTGGAATATGCGTGCTATACCATGCCTGCGTATGAAAGTAGTGCCCACTTGTAGTGTCAGTGCTACACAGCTTGCTTTTGGAAGCGGACACCAAGCAGGAAGTGCCAGTGCTGAGGAAACGTGAGGGACAGCTTTGATACCAGATTAACAAGCAATATTGATGAGATCAGTGCTGCAACTATCGCGGGAAAGAAGAAGATTGTTATTACCCCTTCTCACCATTCTTTGGTGCGGTGTGCCACCATGTCTATTGAATGGCAGCTGATTTAGCAGTACTCCAAGCGCAATGAATGCAGCAGCTATGAAACTGCCTCAAAGAGATGATCCTTCCATATATTGAGAGAAGTGAACCTTCACTGAGAGCCATGATTCTATAGACCTGTGGTGACGAAAATGCAACTCACGGTTCCCAATGACATCGTGGTGCACGGTGAAGTTGCTTGCCTGATGCTTTGCAGAGAGAGAGGCGTCCTTCTTCATTCAACTCCGATATGCTCTGAGAATGCGCCACAGTAGCTGAATAGGGCATTTTGTGAGGAAGGCTGTGAGCACAGCAAACATGAGCCTATTGGGTAGGTGCAGCGGTAGCAAGTGCTCTTGTTGAGTGTTGCCTCAGTTGAAGCGTGCGCAGGAAGGCTCCCTGAAAGCGCTTGCCATGTCATTCCTTCTGTCTGCTGCTTTCCTCAGTGGCACGGCAGCGTTGAAGACTCCACTCGTGAATGCGCAACCCTTAGCGGCACACGCAGCTCGAGGATATAGTGGCCACCGCAGCTCTACCAACCTGAATAAGTGTCACTGTTGTAGTGCAACTGAGAAACAATTCTACGTTAATCTTACCTTTGAGAGTGTCTTCTTACAATCACCTTGGGGTCCTTCATCAGCTTCACAATTGGGGGGCTGACGCCCCCCAAGCCCCCCTCAGAAAGGGAAGATCACTATGCTGAGAGAAAGGAGGTGGAGCTGTGCTTTGAGAGAAGTAGCCACGAACCTGCCAGGTTGCTCATGAATCAGAGAGAGGCAAAGCTTGACTGAGAAGCAGATTATAATTTGTATGAGGGGGTGAGGTGCAGTGGTGGTTCTCACATAGGGATTGGTTAGTATTTTCCATTTCATTTTCTGACTTCATTCATTAACTTTCTTTACGTTTCGTTCATCGTTATTGTTCATGGTTCTCCTAAAAGTATGTTTCTATTCTTTGCGTTCCTTACTTTTCCCCTTATACATTTGATTTCCTTTCCGCGTTCACACCACATTGCTTTCCTAGTCATCTTTTCCATAATATCTTGCTTTTCCTTTCATTTATTTACTTCGCATACCTTTTCTGATAAATTTTCAATTTTATTTGCGCAGATAAAGCGCTGCTTGTTCCGCAGTTTGTGTCTCATCACATAGCTCAGTGAATCGTGAACCCTTTATGATGAGAGCAAGTCCCAAGCCCTCCATCTATTTTTTTTTTACTGCTGAGAAATGTGCAAAAAAAAAAAAAAAAAACGTTGCTTGCAAACTCAAAGCTTTCACATTGAATGGCTACTGCGGGACAGAGATTGGTATAGTGAAACTATATAAAGTGCGCTATATAATGTTCTACCTCTCTAAGGAGATGGGAGCTTGCAGGGTTTGTGTGTTGAGGTAACAAAATGCAAAATGAACGCGAAAAAGTGAGAAAGAGGGTGATGGTAAAAAACTGCAAATGGAAAAAAATACTATTTTGCGGAAAAGAAAACATTTAAATCATAAAAGCGCATCTTCATGTCTACGGCAGCGTAGCGCACTAGTCTTGCATCTCAAAACTGAATGGGTAGAACATCCACAGCACCGCAGAGTTCTGATGACGGAAGCCACCGCCCTGACTTAAGACCCTCTCACCTGGTTAATACTGGCGACCAGACTGCAGCCAGTTGCCACGCAAAGAGCTTCTGGCGGGACGTGAGTCATGGCTGCTGCAGAGGGACCTAGTAAGCGGCTTAATGTTGTTCTCTTCGTCTGGGATGCTGACGGGCCGCAGAATGGGCACAATGGACGCCATGCTGGCATACTATGCGCAGGATGGCATGATGGCGCGCGGCCCAGCATCGTTGTCGTTGTCTGCGTTCATATCAATCTCGGGGACTGTGTTGTGGCCAGGCAGCACCACAGAGGCAACGCTCTGTGTGCGATACATCTCAACGCCTTCATCATTGACGTCCTCGACAATATACTATGTGGAGTGTCGTGAGCCCGCAAGTGAGCAGCGTTTAGCCTCCTCGATGCAAGTTCTCTGGCACTTGGACAGACAGGCAAAAACGATGAGCAGCACGAGCAGCACCGCCATCAGGGCCGCCACCACCGCAATGAAAAGTGCGAAAGGAATGGCCTATGTTATGCCCGTAGTGTGAGCGCTGACATTGTCGAATGCAATTTCCATCCCACATGCAGTCCTGCAACCGTCAGCACTGCAAACAGTGGTCAGTAGAAACTTTGGGTGAGCAACGTGTGCTTCGGGGCTTTCTGCAAGCAAAAAATGGGTACATATGAGAAGGGATATCAAGTAAGTGAATGAACTGGTATGCATATGGCCAGTACACAGACAAAAAAAAGAGAGAAATTGAAACATGAGTCAGTGAAGAAATAGAAGGCACAAACCAAGAAAATACAAGTGGACAGCACGTCAACCCACAGCGCCTTAACCATTAACATTTGAGCGTTAGTGTATATGTTGGATGTGATTATGTATCAAAGCGACACTTGGCGAATTGATCATCGGCAGAGCACGCTACACGCGCAGATAACATCCACAAGTGTATGTCTAGTCTCACACTTGCATCACACTTGTCACATCCGCGTCACATTGAAATGCATTCAGTCTCCTCGTGAGAGATGGTGGGCTTCGGCGCGCATAGCTGCCCCCAGCTGTGCCAGGCAAGAAGAAATACTGCTCAAGACTATGTCAATGGTATCTGCACCTTGTATGAGACAACAGCAGCAGCAGCAGCGGTATATGAGCATCTTCTTCGTCAACGTCTAGAGTTGAAAAATTGCACATTTGTATTGTTGCATATTGAGTTGATGCCTGGTAGCGTGCATGTGCTGTCATAAAGTACCTTGTGTGACACCAATAAAATCTACGTTACAATAGGAGAATAAATAACTTGTACAACAACAGAAAAGAATTCTTATGGCTTTTATTAAAAGGAGGGGTGTTTTCTCTCATTATGTATAAGTGCTTCCAAGACCTTATCAATGACAAGGAACTCGCATAGCTAACAGTTTTACTTGCATCCATAGCCAGTATAGCAACAATAAAAAAAAACTGTCACTAACGTCACAAAAAAAGAACAGAAGATACACCTCTTTTTTATACACCAAAAAAGGCACCGTTTGTAGGCAACCAGTTAGAAAAAAAAACCTTTTACACTGGAAGAAAGTGAAAGCGCGAGGCCCAATAGAGCTTGTTATTGTATAGCTCGGGATCTTCTGTCTGGTCCACATACTGGTATGTAAGCTCATCGCCAGAATCAATGTTTGATGCAGCACGAACGACTATGAAAAATGGACACTTGGAAGAGACTCTGCCAAAATCCACTGTCCTATCACCACACTTTGCAAGCGCAGTCAGCTCTAGTGACGACGCCAGTCCTACCACCACGTTCCCCTCCTTATCATCGTGATTGATAAGATCGACAAACGGCACGAACGCGGGGCCTCCAAGCACTTCCTCCGAAAACGGTACATCCACGCAGCGGCTCTCACATAGGTAATGAGCGCGATGTAGTGCTTGGCGATGTTCGTCGGAGGTGTTGCCTATGGTAAGGCCCTGTGCAGCCGCATCTTCTCCAATGTGATCAACAATCTGCAGGTTCAAGTTCCTGATATCCTCCAGCGTAGCCCAGTCCTGCGGCCCTAGACGCGCTTTCAACGCCAGCTCGTGCTTAGCAGGCTGTCCTGCTCCATCCTGCTTTGCGGCTCTCTCGTCTTCGATGGAAATAAAACGCAGATAGTCGTGCAAGGGAGAGGATGGGTGCGTCGCCAAGGCAGTGAACACCATCGTAACCGCGCTCTCTGGTGCGTAGGATACCGCCACCCTCCCATTGGACAGTTCATACGGAGCCCCAGCCCTGTCTTTCATAAGGGCTCTTCTCAGCTGCGGTCCCCATGGTGACGCAAGGGCAATGTTAGGAGCAGCACAATCATAAAAAGGGATTAGCGCCAGCACAGACTCTGACGGGATATCACTTCTCTGGCGGCACACAAGACCACAGCAGTGCTTCGACTCGACAAAGGTACGTTCGACCGCAGGGTGGACAAGAATATCCAGCTTAGAGCACAGATGACGCCACATAGGGAGACACAGTTGTTTAAAAAAAATATGTATGAAGTATGAAAAAAGGGAAAAAGGCCTTCCTTGCAAAGGATGCTATACTCTAGAGATGTGTGTGTCTGTGTGTATGCGCTGGTAGCAAGAAAATTCAAAATGGCAACAACGAGAAAAAACAGGTGGAGGTGGGAAAAGTAAATAATAAAAAATATGATTTACTGCAATTGCCTTCTCAGTCCAAAGCCACATATGGCTATGACAACTTGTTGCGAAGGTGAGCAATTTGAGAATGAATAAAGCTTTTTTAGAACTGCCAGACAGCCGCATACAAAAAAAAAATGACGCTCTCACTAAGAAAAAAAAAGGAAAGAAAAAGTCATGTGAGAGCGGCATGGTACGCTTGATATGGTTTCCAGAGCCTTTACCAACTGTACTGCGTGCCAGTAAATAGTAGCACGAGGAGTAGCCAACTGTATGAACGCCTCTTCTTTTGCGATATTTCTTTTTTGTTTCATCTAATGTTTCTCTCTTCAAGCAGGGATTTGCTGTGCTTAAATATAGTTTTTCTCGTTCTTCCATACTCTTTTTCTTTTCCATCTCTTCTCTCTCCCACTCTCTCCCTCTTTCTTCATCTTTTTGATGCTCTTCTCTATTTTTACAATTTTACAGGAATTTCGATAACAGCAGTACGACCACTTTTAAAGTACACCTTGGCACGCTCACCCACGTGCAAGTGCGCTACTGCTGCCTTGACCTCATCGTCAAGAACCTCGCACACCTTACCGTCCACGGAAACCACGTTGATATCCGTGTTCACTTTGGGGTTGTCGCCAAGATTCGGGGTCTGCATCTCCATCCACATACCGTAGCGAGAAATGGTATCCCTCAGAATCGGGAATCGATGCACACCTGTGTACTCCGACCACGATCCGCAGTAAAGAAGGGGCTGGCCAAGATCGAGGTGGCGCGCGAGACAAATGTTAATGCACGCGCTTAGGCCACTGCCACAGTAAAATACGCAGTGAGACAAGTCGGGCTTCCCCTGCTGTGACCACGCCCCGTTCAACGCCTTGAGCATGTTGCTTCGGATCTCATCGTAGTCTCGCAGCGTCTTCACGTCTTTCACTTCGATAAGATGGCTTTGGTAAGGAATGTTGACCGCACCTTCAATATGACCGGGATAGGTGTCGCAGGTGTAGGGTCGCACTGTAGTTGAGAAACGAGAGGCGGCTCTAGCGTCAGCAAGAATGGCATTGGGACTGATCTGTGAAACAGTCACATGGTGCTTGAACTCTGTCCCAAAGGGCCAGAAGCTCACCGGCACTACACGCTCCTCCTGCTCCCCCTTCTCCATGGGCAGGCCAGCCTCTCTGTACGCCTGAATACCACCATTGAGAACGTACGCCTCAACGCCAAGTGCATCTAGCATCCACCACATGCGGCACGCACCCATGGCGCCGCAGTCATCGTCGTACACCAGTACAGGGCGATTCTGCTCCACCCCATGCATCTTGCACCACTCCACGAACTGCTCGGCAGAGGGAAGAGGATGACGTGCGGTGGTATTGGTGAGAGGGCCACAGAGCTCATGGTCGACATTCACGCTGATCGCGCGCCGAGCGTGGCCCTTGGCAAACTCGATCGTACCATAGTCCTTGTTCTTGAGGTTGTAGCGAGTGTCGAATATCTGAAAGTCGCTCAATTTATCACGAATGTCATCGGTGGTCACGAAGACCGTGTTTCCAGGAAACATACGCGTCGCTGTCATCTTCTGTATAAAAACAAAAAAAAACTTCTTGCTGTGCGTGAACCTTTAAAGCTGTAAAAGGGAAAACACAAAACGAAAGCAAAGGGGTTCGACAAGGTGTATTGCAAGCAGTTGTTTTTTTTAAAAAAAAAAAACTGTAAAAGACTCCTGTTTTTGTTTTCTTTAATGAGTAAGAGAGAAGAAAAAAAAAAAAAAAAATGCTAATGAAACGTATGCTGAGTTTTGTAAGTGTGTGAGAGGGTGCTAAGCAGTTCAATTGCTTTGTCAAGAAAAACATTAATGAAGTAAGAGTGACAAAGAGTAGTGCAGGAGCACAGCATGGATAAAGGCGGAATACCACAGTATGATAATGATGGTGCTCAGAAAGATATCTGCAATCAAAATCGCCCTCCGAGTCAATGGACGAAACATTCTAAAGGCACAGAGACAGAGATACACACGCACTGTCGTACAGTCATTATAATATAGTCCTGTTTGTTTGTTTGCGTAGATGCTGAGTTTTCTTCACAGAGTATATGCAAAAATCACGCATATATTTGACCTGGAGAGCGGCTGAACACGGATGAGATACAATGACTATGCTACGAATGATGCTTTGATCATCATCATTAAAAAAAAAAAAAAGATGTGATAATAATGATAATAATGAAGGACTACTAATACAAAAGTTCCTATGATCCTATGGGACACTACTACGCAAAAAAAAAAAACGTTTGCTAATTCTATACGCATTGATTTCGAATCACTTTCTTTTTCTATCTCTCTCTCTCCCTTTCCTACACACGCACACGCCTCGCACGCTCAAGAAATTCTTATTGCTTTCATTTCTTCTACGCTTCCACTTTCACTATTTTTTCCTTCAATATTGTTTTGATTGCCTCTACGCTGCTGTGTATGTGGCCCATACGATGTGCATTGCACACTCGCTACCATTTCAAAGACATCGTCATGCTCACTTGCAGTGGCTACTGATTGTCAGGGGAGAAAAGGGGGTAATGTATAGTATTCCTCATGCAGATGCATAAAAAGGAGGCAGCGTGTGGAACTGGCGTCAAAAACAAAAAATCAAATCATGAAAGAAAAAAAAAGAAATATAAACCTTGAAAAAAAAGGAGTGTAGAAAAAGAGAAACATCCGCTGGTGATGCAGCAGGCCTAGTTCCAGTTGCGAACTATCTTTCCGTCCCAGTTCAGGCGATCGCCCTTCTGCATAGTGTAGTACCTGTGTGTCTTCCAGCGGCGCCAAGGAGAGCCCTGCTTGCCCCAGTGCGGGTTCGCCCCCCAGTACTGCTCCATTCGCTCCTCAAGAACCGGCTGGAAGTGGCGGATGAGACCTTGCACCGGCCATGCAGCGGCAGTGCCCAGAGCACAGATAGAGCGACCTTCAATCTGCTTCGACACATCCCACATGGTGAGGATTTCTTCCTTCTTAGCATTGCCTTGTACAAAGCGATTCATCATCTTTGCTAGCCACGGACAGCCCTCGCGGCATGGCGTACACTGTCCACAGGTCTCATGCATGTAGAACTCAGAGAGACGCTCGATCGCTTTGATAATATCAGTGGACTTATCCATAACAATCACCGCAGCAGTGCCAAGGCCTGTGTCAACTTTCTTGAGAGAGTCATAGTCCATGAGCACGGTATCGCAGATGTGCTTGGGAATAAGGGGGCACGAGGAGCCGCCAGGGATGACGCACAAGAGATTGTCCCAACCGCCGCGGATGCCGCCGGCGTGACGCTCGATGAGCTCGCGCAACGATATGCTCATCTCTTCTTCTACTGTGCAAGGCCGGTTCACGTGTCCCGAGATGCAGAACAGTTTAGTGCCGGAGTTGTTTTTGGCGCCAAAGGACGCAAACCACGCAGGGCCACGCCGCAAGATCGTCGGTGAGACAGCAACTGTCTCACAGTTGGTGACAGTGGTGGGGCAACCATAGAGTCCGACATTGGCGGGGAAAGGTGGCTTCAGTCGCGGCTGACCTTGACCACCCTCCAGACTCGACAGCATGCCAGTCTCCTCGCCGCAGATGTACGCGCCAGCACCGCGGTACGTATAAACATCAAAGTCCCAACCGCTCCCACACGCATTCTTCCCCAAGTAGCCCTTCTGATAAGCCTCATGAATAGCCTTTTCAAGCGCGCGGTACTCGTTGTAGTACTCTCCGCGAAGGTATATATACCCATAGCGTGCCCGCATCGCAAACCCCGCGATCAGCGTTCCCTCCACTAACTTGTGCGGCTCGTGACGGATAATCTCTCGGTCCTTGCATGTGCCTGGCTCCGACTCATCACAGTTCACCACGATGTAGCTAGGTCGCTCGTCTGGCTTTTTCTTGGGCATAAATGACCACTTTAGACCGGATGGGAACCCGGCACCACCACGCCCCCGTAGTCCACTCTGCTTCATCTCGTTAATAATCCAGTCGTGTCCTTTGAGAAGGATATCCTTCGTGCGGTACCAATCCCCACGGCGCTCCGCGGACGCAATGTCTGTGCCAAAGTCGTCATAAAGATTGATGAAGATACGGTCTTGGTCCTTGAGCTGGCCATAAACCCGTGTCTGCTCCCGCAGTATGCCTGAAGCCGCGAGCGCTCCTGCTTTCCGCATGCTATACTAAGTTTGCTTGTTTGTTTTGTTTTGCTCTGTTTTCTTTTAAAAGATGAAGTTCCTTTTCAAAAAAAAAAAGACGCGGGTGTTGCCTTTCTCTTTTTCTTCTCAAGGGGTACACTAATATAGTTTACACTTTCTTTTACTCTTTCTTGTGATACACTATAATACTGAAAAAGAAGTAGCGGTAAAGATGACTAGTGAATAAGTAAAATGAAAGAGAGTTGCCTAAAAGTGAGAAGAAAAAAAAAAAGAACGAAAGAAGCGAAAGTGATTTTGGTTTGCTTTTTTAAGGTAGGAGAAGAAGAAATTCAACGTGAAAGGTAGATAAGACATGAAGATTGTGCACAACTGTATATATAAGTGAATTGATACAAAGAAAAGAGAAAGAAAAAACAGCAACACATTTGAATGAGAAGTATATTTCTCTTTTAGTTCGTTGTGAATGGCAATGATGATAGCAAGTGATCGAGTCCTAAGCCAACACATTTGTTTGAGTTCCCCGTATGTAAAGATAAAGAAAAAATGTCTGCCCAAAATTGCAGAGAATCCGTGTCACAAAAAATGAACAATAGAAAGAAAATTCAAGGCACATGCAAGCAGAACATAAAGATAATAGGGTGACGGCTTTTCTTTTTCTGTGCTACTCATCATCGCCCATCATCTTGCGAGCTGGCAGTTGCGTTCTTGTGAGCTCGGTTGACTGACACATATGGAAGGCTTCCGTCAGCCGCACGCAGTCGGCTGCCCAGAAGCCCTTTTCCTCGATACACTGCTGGGCCTTGGCGCGCATATCAACGCACTTCTCTATTTCTTTCTGCTCAGCCAACTTCTTTTTGAAAGACTCAGGGACTTCATCCCACTCGACCTGACGCCCATTGCCAATTGCATATGTCTGGCCACCACCCTTCAAGACGACCATGTTCCACTTTTCTTCGTGCGTAGAGTGTAGTAAGTTCTTTAATGAAAAGAACTGCTTACTTTTGGATTCTTTGATATTATTGTTTATGCGTGCGCATAAAGTGCCCGTAAGAAACGTAAGCTAAAACGCAAAAGCAAAGCTGATTAAAAAACAAAAAAAAGTAAAGAGGCAAAAAAGAAAAATTGTTGTACACGCTTTGGTATGAATTACTAGAATCTTGCAATGCTGATGGACCCTAATTGTAGACAAAAACAAGATTGTGTAATGATGACGACGAATGGTAATGTCAAATGCCCCTTCAGAGTCGTAATGTGAATCCTACTGAATTGCAAAACTTCTATTCTGCAAACATAACAATAGTAATGCAAAAGAAAAAAAAGAGAGAGAAAAAAAAGACACTATAGCAATGCACAGCATTTGCATATACAGTTCAGAATGTGTAGCAGCAGAAACATACTTCCTAATTTGTGGTAATGTAATGGTTCATATAAATATATATATTCTTCAAATGATAAATTCTTGTAAGTACAACAATAAGAAAAAAAAAACGCTGGTGGACGTCAGCTTGTGTTATATATATATGGTGGCTGTACAGAAGCTGGATTCTGTTAAGCAACAACAAAAAAAAGGACAGCGACAATTTTTAACCGCTGTACCACCAAGCAGAACCAACAGAGAATGGAGAGAAAAGAAAAAAAAAGACGTCCACTTTACTCGTGACATCGTTTCCTCTTGCAGAAACTAGCGCAATACACTACAAACATTTACTGCTATCAATTGCCCTGCCTCGCACAACTGTTCATCCATCCGGGTAACACAAACACCTTAAACAACAACAACAACAAAAAAAAAGAAATATATAAAGAAGAAAAGCTCGAGTCGGTTGCTACTTAATAATATTCCACGCCAGAGGCTCCTCGCGACAAAAGGGGCACTTGCCCAGCTGCTGAGCATCGTCCACGCACAGGGTGTTACCACAGCACCACAGCTCCACAAAGCATCCCTCCGGCGGTATCTCGAGACACACACCACACATCTCCTCTTCGTCCCCAAAAGGCGAGCCAGGGGTATTCCGCGCAGTTGGAAGAGCAGTAGTGGCAGCGCCAGCTGCTTCGCTGAAGGTGTGCCCGGTGCTGCTGCCACCGGCGCGTAGAATCTCCTGCACTGCGGCCTCATGAGTCGACTCATCGGCGTCCATCATTGCTAGCTAGTTTGTGATGGTGATATACACGTGTAGAAAGAATACTACTCCACTGCAGTCAGTTGTTGTTGTTGTTGTTTTTTAAAAAAGAAGAAGAAAAAAAGGAAAGAAAAAAGGCATGAAGCTAAAATGATGCATACCACGCTGCAATAATAAAAAAGAGAGAGCGATCATGTCCTTTTATGCTCTTGTCAAGCTGTGCAAAAAAAAAAAAAAAAAGGTGGGAGAAAGATTTGTTTAGTAAATGTGCTTTTTAATCGAGCTGCCACGGTAAGAGGCGGGTTGTAGTTATTGTTCTTCTCGTTTCTCACACAAAGATTCCTCACACATCTTTGTTCGTTGGCCGTTAGCTTGCCTTCGCTGCAGCGCATATGTATGTGTATGTGCATGTGTATGCTTCCCACGGAGGGCGGCCTGAGTTTATTTTCTCCTTCCTTTTTGTTGCTTGCTATTTGATATCACCACGCAGGCGTTTGCTGATCTCGGCATTTGCTTCGTGTGAGGCCTGCTGCTTCTCCGCCCGCAGCTTCAGCTTTCTCTCCCTGTTCGCCACAATCTCCTCCTGTGTGGGCACCTTTTTAGTACGTCCCTGCTTCAGTGAGGCGTCTGAAGAGTTGCTGACAGCACCGGTCCCCCCGCCTGCCTCTTCCTCCTTGTGTGTAGAGATAAATGCGCTAGTAGCCTTGCGTTTGTTGTCCACGCGGGCGCGGTATTGCATGTAGTCTGCGTTGTCCGGCAGCACCGTCACATCCATCATCTGCCGCAGGTCGTGCACTCCACGCTTCGGCGCACACGACTCCCGAGATGGTCGCGGCTCTGGCACTGGGCGTGTTTTGTGCATCGTCACCAGCCTGCGCACCACCTTCAGCGAGAGACGCTGTGGGGCGTTATGAATTATTGTCAGCGAAGGATGCGTCGGGAGCTCATCATCGGCGTAGTGATCTGTGGTAGGATGCCAGAAGCTGAGATGGCCGCCAACCCTGAGGTGCTCTGCGGCGAACAGCACGAGATCAAGAACAACCTCATGCGTGTCGTAAGGCGAGAGACTCACCACAGCCTGAGTAGTACTCCCTGCCGAGCTGGCTTCCTCCACCTTCTTGCGAGGCTCACGCAGACCATACGGGGGGTCACTCAGTATGGCGTCTAGAAAGCCCTCTGAGTGCGCACTTCCACCACCCTCCCGCTTGCTCGAAGCGCTCCACGCTGACTGCCATGTTGAGAAATTCATACGAAGCCGATCCGGCGGCGGCAGTCTGTAGAGCCTAAAGTTTGTCGTCATGCTGGGCAGCTGGCGATCCTCGGGCGTTAAGACGCTCAGCTGCTCCTCAGTGTAGGAGGCCAGGGCCAGCTGCCGCTGCTGCCGCATCTGTGCACTCACCTCGCCCTTCGCCGTGCCACTGCGCAGCGTCCGTCCATCCGCGTCCGTACCTAACGTGTACGCTCCACAGTGCGCTGCCGCGACGAGAATGCTACCGGTGCCACAAAAAGGATCGAGCACATAGTCCCCAGGCCGCACTCGTGCAAAGTTGGCCATCACAACAGACTCCTCAGGCGGCATCGAGGTAGTGCCAATGTACGGACGTTTGCGTAGGTCGTACTTGGACAGCATCGCATATCTGCCTCCCTCGGCAAGGTGCACGCAGTGAAACACAGCCAGGAGAGTCCCCTGTGGAGTAAAGTTCTTATCCCCAGACTGCGCGTTCTGCAGTGCATGCTGCACAAACACATGGAAGCGTTGCTGTGGGCTCGTGAAGTTCACCTGTCTATGCTGAGGTTGCAGAGATTGAGGGGAGCTCACCAGAAGCGCATCCACCATTTCCGCCCGCTTCTGTCCTGAGTACTTCTTCCCAATCGTCTCCACCTGATACGCGTAGTCTCCACTAAACTGGGCCTCCTCCTCCCCTACCACAACACCCAACTCCCGTGCATCCATGTGATCTTGCACGCTAGCACCAACGTCACCATGGTCGTGCTTCCCTCTACGCCAGTCAAGAATTGCGTTTAGAGAAGGACCACATTGCAAAAGGACGAATATACCTCGCAGCAGCATGCACCGCTGCGCAATCGCCTCCGCACAGGCAGCACTCTCCGCGTCAAACACGCAGAAGCTTTGCTGCACCTCTGGCACCTGCATCCATGCCGTCTGCGCCTCGCCGTCAAGAACATGGATGGCAGTGTTGAGTGTTTCGGCGACTGCTAGCAGTTCAGCCACGCGAAACCCTACCAGAGATGGAATAGAGGCAAACACTGCCAGAAACCGCATGTGTGTGTGGCACAAATACGCCACTACAGCTTACAATGAAAAGAAAGAGAGGGTAGATCTGTGTTGCAAAGCAATGACTACTAAGTTACTAGATGGTATATATTTTCTTCTTTTTTTACAACTATGAAAAATTATATAAAAAAAACCGCAATGAAGAAAGGAAGAGAAAAAAAAAAAGAAAAGGTGCAGTTGTGACACGGTAGAACGAGCAAAAAAAAGCAAACAAAGAATCGGGGAGATATATTGAAAATTCAGTTTGTATACATACATATGCACAGCAGTATATTTGGAGTAGAAACTTATTCTATAAATATATATAATGAGAAGAAAAGGGAGAAAAAAAAAAAGAAATAGAGAAAGCGTCGGCGTACTTACATCGGAAGATACACTTCTCTTCAGCGTCTTCAGAGAATTTTTTGCATTCTTCACTTCTTTTTGTTTTGTTTATTTTTTCCTTCATTTTCGTTGCTAGGGAACTTCATAGATTGCTCTGCTCTCCTTTTTTTTTCATTCTTCTGCCTCACTCCTCTCAGATGAACCTCTAGTTTCATGTACATATCCAATTTTTTTTAAAAAAAAATCCAACTTGCGAGTACGGCTGATATGCTGCTGCACAGTTCTTCTCCGTCTCATCTAGCACAGATGTATATTGACACCCTATGCGCTATAAAGAGCAGCCAATCGCGGGTCCTCAGAGAGCTTCTGCGCAAGTTGGGCATACTTCTCGCTTGCCTGGTCAATATGCTTGGATAGCCTCTCATCCAGCACCTTCATGCGCCACGTCGCCTCCTTACAGTACAGAGCAAACTCCTCGCCTTCCTTGCTGCCCTCAATTGCGGCCGAGTCGCAATTCTTCTGGTATTCGATCTGTCTACGGTTGAAGTCCTCCTTCTCCCTATCCATCCGGCTTTGCATGATGTGTCCCCGCTGAATAAGGCGCTCCTTCAACTCCAGCAAGGCCTCATCACGCACTTGCTTCGCTTGTTCTGTGGTAAGGCGCACTTTCAGATAGTCACCGTCAAAGCCAATAGGCATCTCAAGCTTCGCAATGTACGGCGCCAAGTAGTCCTTGCGAGACTCCTCGCGCCGGAGCACCTCCGCAAGCTTCTTGGCGCGCTCCGTCTCGCTTTCCTGTGGCCGGTTGCGCAAGGTGTCGTACGAGCTCAAGATGGGTGTGACCGTATCGTGGTCGTGCTCCATCTTCATCAAAATGTCCATAGACTGATCAAACATGGTGCGTACGTCGGCGAAACACACCGCCTCCACACCGCCAAGCCACTTGCGCTCGTTGTAGAGCGCCAGGTCGCTCGGGGGCTCCTCACCTGGCATCGTCACAACCTTCATAGGGGGCTCGACTGGCTTGCGAGAAGAAGATGCTGCAATGTAGTCTTCCACGTTGGAAGAGGCCTTGGCGAACATATGATACGGCCGGACAATGCTGTTTTCAGAATAGTGAAAGAACACCCACATCTCTCCAGTACGACCACTGTTGGCTGGAGGACGCAAGAATACCATCTTTGATACGTCCTTGTCGAAAGGTACTTCACTCTTGCGCAAAAACTTCTGGCTCATGCGAGTCGGCTCCAGACGTGGGTACTCCTTCACACCAATGCCAGTGCCTGCAGTCGCTACGATGCTATGCGCGGTGGTCTCTCGCACCGTACGCGGCTTGTCAAAGCTGCTGCTACGGTAGCACAAGTTGTCTGCCCGCCCCTTGTAAGTCTCCTTCACCTTGCGCAGGCTGTGAAGGTCATAGAAGAGCTCTACGCGGCGGCAAAGACCATCCTCGCGAGCACGCCAATAATATTTCATCGTGCGGCTTGCGCCAGACTCGTGGATAAACTCTCGCAAACCCTCGACTGCAGCTTCGCGCATGCGACCCTTTTCGTACCACTCGTGCAGCAGTCGATATGGCGGAGCCATGACACCAGCAGCCCCCGCGTGATTGCCCGCACCACCACTGAAGGCAGGACTGCGATTGCTTTGAGAAGGAGAGGTCTGCTGTTGTTCACTCAGTGGAGAAGGAGGGAATATGCTGCGCCTCCTAAGCTTGTCTGCACGATGCTTGTAAAAAACGTGCACTTGCTTCTGCTCACGGTAGAGCGTATCAGCGAGAACTACCTCCTTGACGCGCATGTCAGGCTGGGAGTAGTCAGCGTACAGGCGCACAACGGCATCCGCGTAGCGAATCTCCCTCAATCCACCTGGGAAGCGGCTCTCATACTTACTGGAGCTGAGAATGATCTCGTCGACCCATGAACTCGGTATCTGCACACCGATCTTGTCAGTTGCATCGGGGGTGTCCACCGTGGTAGAGCTGATAATCATGTCAGCCATTGTCCTTCGCATTGCATTTATCGTCAGTGTGGTGGACTGTAGCGCGATACCAGGAGCCGCCTCGGGCTCGTCCACATCGCCACCTGTAGGGAGGACACACTCCCAGTGTGCAATATCCTTGAGATCTGTGCCGATCATACTCACAGCGGTTTCTGAGCGCATGTTGATATAATAGCGCCTATCGTTGAAAAGACTTTCAATGCCAATGTAAAACTGATCCGCGTCATAAAATGAAATCAACTCTCCGGTAGAGGGTTCCACAAAAATAGCATCCTTCACATTCTTGCAACCACCGGGAAGGACCATCACCCAGCAGTGTACAGGCTTCACTGGAGTAATGCCATCGCTGGAGTTAGTGCCTGCCACGCGTGTCAAAGGAGGAGCCGGAAACTGTCCAGCGCCTATCAAGTCATCATTGTTATTCTCTCCATTAGCTACTGGTTCAGCATCTCCCGCCTTGCGCAGTACAGGACGCGGCTTCATGAGAACAGCATATTCAGGATCCACCTCCGGTTCCGTCTCGTCGTCGTCGTCAGAGTTGTGCTCCTCTCGCAAACCTTCGGTCCAAGAACGTTGTGTTTGGTCGTTTAGGCACACAGCCTTATGTGCGTAGCCAACCACTACATACGCATTGTAGCCCGCGCCTAGAAGCAGAGATACAAGAGCAAGACTCATCTCAAGGCAATTGCCTACCTGCCATTCAAACACTGTGGCTGGAGACACAACCCTGTCGGGAAGCTTCTCCACTGTGTCATCGCCTTCTTGCTCGTAGTGAAACGCGTCATGCAAGGGTTCGTACTGGATGTACCCAGCAACATACCTGCTGCAGCGGTGAAGATCAAAAAGCTCGTCGTACTTCAGAGAAGTGGGGCGAATAAACGTACAAATCATCTTCTCACGCCCGCATTCATTTTGAGGAGTGAGTAAAAGTGGGCGACGGTCACGAAAGTACTTGTGGAACAGCACCCTAAAGTCATTTACAAATGTGAGAACCTTTTCCTCTGACAAAGAGTTATGGAGGTATGAAGGAGAAAGATTGTTGACTTGTAGCGATTGTAGCCTCTGTCGACGTGGAGTTTCTGATAAAGCCGCCATGACTTCTATTGAGTAAAAAAAAACTAGTAGGTGACATTATGGGAAAGAAGAAAAAATTGAGAAAGCAAAGTAGTTGTAAAAGATTGCATGGTCTGATGAAAAAGAAAAGACAAAAAAAAAAAGCAGAGAGTGGCTCCTTTACAAAAGCGTTGTATACACAACGCACAGCAGTCACCAATGCCTCCTTTGAAGGGTTGATTTGTTGATGCAGCATTACCACGCACATATTAACCATCAGCCAAGTGCACAGTATTATCAACTAATCCAATGCTCCGTTTGTTTGCTTGAATGCGTTAAGTGCTACACAATCCCATTGAATAAACAAAAACCCACAACAAGGAATAAAATCAAGGTCATATTGTCGTACGATACACTGACATTTTTCATACTAAATATCTGTTCCCTTTCCTCTATTATTTTAATATGTACTGAAACTAAAGAACTCCCACCTACAAAGAAAAAAGCACGCCTAGAATGGATTACCGAAGGTGCTCAGGCCTAGCAATCAGGACAGTCTCGTAGTTCTTTTGGCAGTACAGGTCCCAGTAAAGGATACCCCAGCCGGCGGCACCCAAGCAAAGCAGTGCAATGTACAAGGGAGAAACAGACAGCAGATTGATATAGCCAGGCATCACTAAAGCCTGCTCAAGGTTCCTGGGCTTGAACTCCTCGTAGTTCATAAAGGCAGCTTCGTTACGTGCACCGACCTCGGCACCCTTGGTGCTACCCTTGTACTCGAATTTGGAACGCTCGTGATCAGCCATGGGCTTCATAGTGAAATTCTTAGCAAACTCCTCAGCCTTGACACGCTGTAGAATCTTAGTTTCGCGCTGCTGAGGAGCATTGAGAGCAATAGTGCAGGCACAGAAGGCGCCGGCGCGACGTACAGACAGAAGAAACAGGTTTCGCTGCATTTGGTATAGAATACTTACTTTCTTTCTCTTTCCTTGATGTTTTGCAGTATATTCACCTAAAACCCTGTGACTACAACGAAAGGAAGGCAAAAATTTGAAGAAAACTAAAAAAAGATTTGAATAAAGCAAACAATCTTCTAAGATATATTTTAAAAAAAGTAAATGCAAGTATCAACAACAGGAAAGCTAAAAAGGAAAACAAAAAACTTCACACGTCGGCAGTTGCCTGAATGCACTTTCTTTTTAAATAGTATGCTTGCGAGGTTCACACACGAAACAGTAGAAATGTGAAACACTAAGAAACCCTATAATTCTAAACTTAAAAGATGACAACACGCTACTGCAAAGGAGGTGGTGGAGGCACCTTCGAAGCAGACGTAGCTATGGCGTTGAACACGGAGAGTGCCTGTGATGTAAAAGTCGCTGGGTCGCTTACAGGCTGCGACATAACAACAGTGTTCGTCTCCTTAGCAAGTTCACCAAACTTCTCAATGTACTTCTCAGCAACACGAAGAGAGATCGCCTCGTTACTGTGCTTGTTCTCTGCGATCGTCTTGGATACAATTTGAATGTTGTCAGCAACAGCAGCTGCCTTCACCCGGATGGCATCGGCTTCTCCCTCTGCATCCTTCAATATAGTGTACTTCTGTGCGTCCGCCGCAAGTTGCTGCGCAATCCGGAGACCATCGGCGCGGTTCGCCTGCGCCTTAGACTCACCCTCACTCTCTAGAATGAGCTTTCGCTTGTGCCTTTCCGCTTCAGCCTGCAGATCCATAGAGCGACGAACGCTCTCACTGACAATAATGTCACGAATTTCGTAGCGCTTGCATTCAACACCCCACTCACTTGCCTCACGTCGAAGAACATCAACAATATTCCTGTTGAGAGAAGCACGATCGCGGAATAAGCTGTCCAAACTCATTCTACCAATCTCACTGCGCATCGTTGTTTGGGCAAGATTAATAAGATTGTAAATAGGATTCTCAATGTTATAACTGGCCTTCGTAGACTCCACTATACGCAAAAAGAGCACGCCATCAATTTCCACCATCACATTGTCAGCGGTAATAGCCGATTGGTTGGGAATTTCGATACCCTGTTCCTTCACGTTGTAGTGGTATTTAATCTTGTCGATGAATGGGATCACAACCCACCAGCCAGAATCCAGCGTACGGTGATACCGACCGAGTCTCTCAATGATGTACTCGTGTCCTTGTGGAACAATATTGAGCAGCGTGTTGCGCGGCACTGACTCAACAAACGAAGATGGATCTAAAAGAACCTTTGGAGGACGCACCATCATTTTGGCGGCACCACTCAGCCCGGCGTCAGGAACTCCGCCCATTCCACCGGCAGCAAACGCGGCAGTGTGCGCACCATAGTTTTGCAACAAGACAACGGCACGTCGCATTTCGATACTCTTTATTCACAAAAAAAAATCCTAAACAGAAAAAATGAGGAGAGATAAAAGAATGAAAAAAGAAAACTTAAAAGATGTCAAAGCAGCAAATTGACACAAATAATAGACCACAAAACAATTCATCCTGATAAAAAATGATAAGAAAACACGCCCGTGGCAATACGCATGCGGGCGGGCGCAGGCACACCGCCGCGCGGCTGTTGGCTAGCGCCGCACCAAAACCCGCACACCCCCCCCCCAAAAAAAAAGAGCACACAAAACGAATGGTTTGTACGTGACAAATCAAAAGCTATCTTTACACACGCGTACGCGCTTGCTTTTTTCCTGCTGTTGCTGTTGTTATTCCATCATACTATCATTATGTCAACAGCAATTGTTTATTTGTACAATACAGATATTTAAATGCTTCTATTCTCTCCTTTATTAAATGAAATGCACAATGCTCCTTATCAATTGCAAAGCTTACTTTTCTCTTCTTGTTTCCTTGTACCAATTTTGTTCTTTTCCTTCGCAAGTCGATTCTTCAACAATCATTTACAGCAATGTTCCGCCGATCTGTGTTTTGTCTTGCAGCTCCGTTCCACTCTACTTTGACGATCCGCGCAAAAGCCACCAGCAAAAGTTCCGCGTCTGAGTCTCAGCGTGAGCTGCATACCCTACCCCATGCCGTATTGGAGCAGATCCTGTCCAGTGTCGGAGCGAACCAAAAGGCGTTTGTGTTAGGGACAGACGCAAGTGGAAAGGCAGTGAGGAAGACATTTTTTGCCACCATTAATATGTGCTACGAGGCTCGCATTGCCCAAGAAGAAAAAGTAGAAGCGGAAGCTTTTATTCTTTCTCGTCGTGAGCACTACAACAAACGTCTCGCAGCGGAAACTGAAGAATTCCGTGCTGAGCGCCGCGAGATTCATGATGAAATCCATCGTGCGGAAATTGAGCAGTATAAAAATGATTTCTTTTCGGAAATGAAGGATTTTTCCACTCTGCGGCAGCGTGAATTTGCGGAGCGCTTAAAGGCTGATATTAACCATTATGATGCGGCACTGCACTCTTATCAGGCACGCAAGGGGAAGAGCTCCGATTATGACGATTTGGTGAAAAATCTTCAAAACGATGCGGAGTCAGTAAAGGCGAACCTTGAAACTGAGGACGACATCTACAAATACGGTCTTGATAGTCTGAACGGTGGAACTGACATCACTGACGAAGATATTGCGGAGTACGTCGAGAGACGTTACAGATTCTACGAAACAGCTCTTGAAAGCGATACGAAGAGCTTCTCCAAACGCAGAAAGGTATTTTACGAAGAACTTATTCAAGCGCGCTCAATCCGCCACGAGGCCAAAATTACTGCTGACACAGCGGCTTACCGTGCAAAGCGTGACGCTTTTTATCAAGAGCAGCTGAAGAAAGATGCCGTTTACTTTACAAAAGCGTTTCGGAATCATTATGAGCGCTGCTTTCTTCAGTGTTATGCTCATGAGGCTTGGGTATCGTACCGCGCTGGCACCAAGGGGTCCTCCATTAGCGCACCAGGTCCCATTCCGCCTGAAGATGAAGCTAAGATGACAGCAACGGAGCTCAACAAGACTTTTCCTCTTGCGTCAGTATTAGACATCTATGAGAAACAAAGCGTAGCGGAACCTACGCGAGACATTTTCATTAAGGCAGCTAGAAGGGTGGCTGGAGCAAAGACGAACACAAGCACAAACACAACTGATAGTGTCGCCGCGAATCAGCTTATCAAATAAAGCATCTGTATCACTTATCATAGAATGCCATCATTGACTAAAATTTATCTGTACGTGTTTCAGTTGCGTTCACAATTTATATTATTATTATTATGATTACATGTCGATAACTGTGAAGCATTAGAAATTCAAGAAGCAGTCATATTGGCCACATATATAGAACCATACCGAAGAAGCATTGATTATTGTGTCAAAATAATAAACGGTAATATATAACAATAAATATAGCTGTTGTTGTTGCTTTCAATAGAGAGAGAGGCGCTGTCGTCTTGGTATGTGATCTCTTTTGCTTTTTTGTTTTAGTGGCAGTGAAAATATATTTTTTGCTGTTGTTGTGGACGCACCGCTTTTGTTTTCTTATTTCTCTCTACTTGGCAAGCGGGGGATATCTTCTACTAGGGCATATATACGAAAACAATATAGAGTAACATAGTGCCACATTATTCAACTTATCTCATTGAATAGAAATGGTTGGATCACTCAGAGTTGCCGTTTTTTGTTGGTGGTGATTTTACTGCTTTTCTTTGCGCACGCTTAATGGTTGTATGTCTGTTCTATTCAAACACGTCATCTCGCTTATACTACCCCCCATTTTATGATGAGCCAAGCTTTTTATCTAAACGTGTATAGATCTCTTTATCTTCCCTATTTTTTTCAAAAACTCATATGTTTAGACGCTTTTCTTTTTTTCTCTCAAAACGTCCGTCGGAAGCGTACAAGGATCTTGTTCTTTGCGGCGAGATAGCGCGCGATGAAAATCAGGTCCGAGCTCTTCCTGTGTTTGACCGGTTGTACGATGACCTAGTCAAATATACACAGAAGGCGAAGACCACGCCACCACCAAAGAGACAAGTCGAGTTGCGTCCACCCAACCGTATGGGCATTGTTCCTTCTTTTTTTATGCGCCGTGAACAAGAAAAGAAGGTAAATCGAGCTCTTGATGCAGAGGAAAGTAAAGAGGAGACGAATTATCATCCCCTTTCTCGCGTCAAGGGTCTTTATGTGTGGGGAGGTGTGGGATGCGGAAAAACAAGGTTAATGGACCTGTTGTACGACAACGCACCGCCTGAAATCAAGAAGGCAAGGCTGCACTTTCATCAGTTTATGCTCGATGTTCAGAAGACTTCTCACATGATTCAGCACAAAACTGAGCAAGAAATGCAGATGCCCAACCGTGTTAGTTACAACACCCGGAATGATCTACGTCGCACTCCTGAGGCTCAAATTGACTTATTTGACGAACTAGCGCAGCGCATGATTTCGGACGTGGAGCTCCTTTGCTTTGACGAAGTGGCTGTTAACGATGTCGCGCACGCAATGATTCTCAAGCGTTTATTCCATGCTTTTTACAAGATTGGTCTAGTGGTAATTTTCACTTCCAACCGCCCGCCGGATGAGCTTTATCTTGGCGGTCTCAATCGTGGTGGATTTATTCCTTTCATTGACCTGGTGAAGAAGCAGTGCATTGTATATCATATGGATAGTCAAACGGATCATCGCCTTTCTGGTCACAAGGCAGATACATACCTGAGTCCCATGAAGAAGGAAAACGACGAAACGTTTCAGAAGCTGTTTTTGGGGATGTGCAAAGGGATGTCTGCCACGGAACGTAAACTTCGTGTCTTTGGGCGAGATGTCATTGTCCCTCGTGCATGCGGCGGTGTTTGCTATTTTCACTTTTCTGAAATCTGCGGCGCTGAAATGTCTACTGCCGACTATCAGATAATTGCTAAGACGTTCAATACCATCTTTCTGAATGGTGTGCCGCGTTTTCCCTACTACAATAGTGATGTCAAAAACCGTTTCCTGCTTCTCATTGACACTTTGTATGAATATCACTGCAAAGTAATTGTGTACGCCGCAGTCGAACCAGCGGAGCTGCAGGCCGGCAAAGAGGAGTCAGTTGGCGCCATCTCTGGTAAGGCAGCCAAGGCATTTGATCAACTCTCAGAGTATGAACGTGAAAGTGGTAATAAGCTAATAGATGAGGGCGACAACTCTTTCCAAATGGAGAGATGCATCTCCAGGTTGTATGAAATGCGTACAAAGGAGTATCTAGAGTCTCCCCATCGACATGAAGAGCTTGATCTCAGTAATACAGAGTGATATCGCATATATATATATATATACTTGCATGTTGAAAACCTATACTTAAGTGGCTATTCATTTCTTTACAGACCGATTGTCGTTGTTACTTTTATTTTTATTTTTATTTTTTCACGGATATATATGTATGTATGTGTCTCAATGATGCCATCGATTTACGTGATTATAACAAAAAATGGAAATGAGCATTTGTTGCTGTTGATGACGCTTTGCATACATTTTTCTTGTTCTTCTTTTTTTAAGGAATGAGAGCAAAACGATGTATTCCTCTTTCATTCTTAGCTCCTCTTTTATTTTTCTTTCATGCGCTTTTTCCTTCTTTTCATCCATTTCTTTTTCACCCCTTTTAAACGTCATTTTTACAGAAGAGCATCTTCTTACAAGATTTCTTTTGTTATTATTTTCTTCTCATCCATTTGCTTACTTTTACCACTAGTAGTTTTCTTTCATTCGATTGTTGTTTAGAAGTCTCTCAGATATGAAGAGAACCATTCATGCTAGCTTCGTGCTAATTGTCTGTCTAGTGACAGTCACTCGTGCTTCATGGGCCGCAGACGGAGATCTTCCAGCAGGTGTGATGCGAGGACCACTGTTACATGAACACAGTTTCCAAGCTCCGCTTGTAGATGACTGGTGGGAGGAAGGTGTTCCTCACTTCATGATTGGAGGGTCCGCCATCGCAAACGAGAACTTCCTGCGACTTACCACGAATAGCTTAGACGATCATGGTTTTGCCTTCAACACAGCGCCGATGGACCACGACAACTGGGAGATGCGCTTAAAGATATCTGTACGCCCACCTCCTCCGGCCTTTGAGGCAGGCAAGAAAGCTGGCATTGAGTATCAAGGTGGCGACGGCCTCGCACTGTGGTACCTCAGCCACCCTATCGGTGATGATCATCAGCATGTAATCAAGTACAGCAAGTCTTTGTCACCAGAGGTTGTGAACGAAATCATGGATATGGAAAACCCCTGGCGTGTGGCCGATCAGTTGCTGAATACGGATGATGAGGATGATGGGTTCGACGACGATGTTGACGAGCAGGAGCTGACTGAAAAAGAAAAGAAGGGGAGGGCACAGGCTAAGGCACGCAGTGAGCAGAAGCGCAAGCGCCGCGAGGAACTCTTCCGTCGGCTCTTCAAGCGTGGTACATCAGTGGATGACTCTGACCATGAACAACGCATCATGGGTGTCAAGTACTCTGACTTTCTCAAAGGTTTCGCAATTATCCTTGATTCTGTCGGTGACGAAACTAGTCATATTGCCGAGCACAAGGAAGAGGGCAATGCCGCCGAGCATCACCACCACAAGCCAAGTATTTCGGTTTTGCTGAACCTACCCAACCACACCCGCGAGTCAGGTGCGACGATTGTGAATAACTTCAGTCCTATGCGCGATAACTTTCGTATCTCTCCGAAGCTTCTCCACTGCGAGTACGATTTTCGCCAAGATGGGTCACGCCGGTACGACCCCCAGGAAGCCGCGAAGGACCCCCTAACGCGCGCTCAGGAAGCCCCTGAGGAACCTGTGGAACTCATCGTCCGCTACTACAAAAAGAAACTATCGATCATTATTCGTCGTGAATATGTCAGCAAGCGGGAGGTCTCGTTCGTGAAGGACACTCCGCGTGGCCACACTCCTGTTGTGGACGTACGCCGCACCTACCGTGAAACGCTTTGTGGTGAACTCTATCCCCTTACTATCCCCCTCAAGTACCACTTTGGCCTGTCCGCCAGCACTGGGCATCGCCCCCGCCAAGAAAAACGAAGGAACTTTGAGGAGAGTGTCTTCCACCACAAGGACAGTAACACGAAAATGCACGTAGATGTGCACGATGTGTATCGTCTGGAGCTGCGCGAACTGGGACTCGATGCCAAGGCGATGGGATACTCAAAGACTATCCCGCTTGAGCACTTTGACTACGAGGGTGATAGGAAGGAGCGAGAGCACTTCTCTCGGCAGATCCCTGTGAAGCCCGACGCGGATGATAACGCGTGAGCAATGCCGCGGTTACTTGCAGCACGCGGGGGGAGAGAAAGAGTGGGTTAATTGCCTCCTCAATGTGTATATATAGGGCACGCATGTTGCGAGTGCAAAAGAGATGAAGAAAGGAGTGAGCTCCTCTTGCAGTTATGTGAACATAGTGGTTTTTTTTTTTTTTTTGGAGGGGTTGTTATTATCATATTGTTTTATTGCATGATGGCAGCCACTGTGGCTCCGTTTTGCGCCGTGATCTCTTTTTTTTTTCCTTTGTTCAATACCTCTATGGGCGTGCATTGCTTAAAAGTGATACTGTAGTTTTTGAAATGATCGTTATTGGCTTTCTCGTCATTCTGTGGATTCTGTGGATTCTGGGCACGAAAAGATTATTATAAGAAGCAAAATAGCAGCAACTAGTGTCTATGTACGCAATTCCGTACTCAGTTCAGGAAACGTACCCATGCTATGAAAAGAAAGGAGAAAAATAGTGATGACGCTGTGAATGCTTTCTATGACTCTGTATAATATGTGTATGTGTGAAAGAGTGGGAGAGAAGGAGTGGAGGTGACCTCGCAAATAGAGACTCAAAAGTATATATATTTTTTTTTACTTACACACGTTATCTGCGCAAATAGGAAGGAAAAGAGACGTAAACATTCATACGGTTGGTTGGATGGCGTGAGTGCATCCAGTGGTGATGATGAGAAGAGCACATGAACTCATTTAAAAAGACAAGGAAAAGATGAAGGGAAAAAGACACATTTTATTCATATTGGAAATGTCCCTTATCATCCTACTGCATAGAGAAGGGGGAGGGGGGAAATAGAACGAAAGAAGCGGTCAATGAAGAAACGCATCTTTTCTTTATATATATCCGCGCGAGAAGCAATGCCTCATGTCTTCTTAAATTGTGCATTTACATTTTATTTTTGCTTCGCCTCTCATGTTTCACTAATCTTTTTGTTGCTTTTCAGTCTGAAAGAAAGNGACATGTCCGACGACGATGAAAATGTCAATGTGGAGCTCCCACAGCTGTGGCAGTACATCCATCCTCTCTACAACGACGTAGACAGTGAGGGTGAGGAGGAAGAGGACGATGAAGATGACGCCGCCCACGCTCCCAACCGTAGCGTCCCAGCAGGTGAGCGTCCCAGTGACTATGTCAGGCTTGCCAAGCGCGCGCCACGTCTCGGGCAGCTGATGCGCTTTCTCAACGACGTCGAGGAAGAGGAGGAGCTTCAGCAGATACTGCTGGACAAGGACCCCGTCACTCAGCAAACCCTCATGCAATGGGCGACGCTCAACCGTCATTTCATGCTCGTAGAGTACCTTGTCAAGCGTCTCAAGCGTGGAGCCTTCGCCTTCGACCCAGAGACGACTGACGTGGTAGTTTACAATCGCTGGGAGGAGATGCGGCCTGAGCTGCCGACCGCTGCTGAGGTAGCGGAGCGTCAGCAACAAAGAGAAGCGGAGAAGGCAGAGCGAGCTGCCCAGCGCGCCAGGAACATGGCTGGCGGTGACGGCGACGATGACTACGAGGAGGAAGACGAAGAGGAAGAGGCGGAGCCCACGCCTGAGGAGCTGGTGTACGACTCCCTGGAGGAATACCATGATGAGTGGGCCGACCGCGGTGTTGGTATCGTGAAGCGCATTGGCGAACTCGGCGTGTATGTGGGAGCCCGGCTGCGCGACGGCACAAAGGCCGGCCTTGGTCAGACGCTCTTTCCCAACGGCGACTGCTACGCTGGAGAGTACAGCGAGAACCAGCGTGAGGGCGAAGGAGTCTACTGGTGGTCTCAGTCTGCCATCATGTACTGCGGCACCTGGGTCCACAACAAGCGCCATGGGTATGGTCGTATAGTGTACCCTGATGGCTCGCGCTACTTGGGCTTCTGGGCACACGACAAGAAACACGGCCGAGGCCGCTACACCTACGCTGACGGCAGCAGCTACGACGGCAACTGGGAGAACAATGAAAAGCACAGCCTCGGCACGTACGCCTTCACCGACGGCTCCTCCTTTCACGGCAGCTTCTGCCACAACGAGTTTATCTCGGGAGAGTGGCGCCTTGCCTCCGGAACAGTCCGCTACGTTGGCAACTTCGACAAGGGCGTCCCAGTCGGTGCTGGTATGTTTGTCCATCGTTGCGGCATTAAGGAAGGCACCTTCCAGCAGGAGGGTATCTTCAAGGCGGGCAAGTGGGCCCCGAGCACCCTCAAGGGCTCCACCAAGGTGACTCCACGTCTGGAGGTGATAGCACCTCAGCAAGAGAAAAAACGTGTGCCGATTGAGTTTGGCCCCGACTGCAACGGCCGCACGATGGAGGACCTTGTCAGGGCCGCCAACTACCAGCCGCTGCTAGAGTGGCTGCAGAAGCTGCCCTCCAAGACGGACGACGCTAAGAACGGTGTCGAAGTCATCGCTCTAGAGGTCAGCTCCATGAAGTACCACCCTCAGGACAACACAAGACTCGTGGAGGTGCGTGTGCGGCCTCACCTCGTGGACGCCTTCGGGCAGCGCCTGCGCACGCTCGGAGACGACGTGCTGGTTCTCAAAGAGCCCACGACGCGTCTCCTCGTTCTTCTTCATCCCTCCACCTCCGCCACTACCGAAACTGCATCCTCGTCGCCTGCACGCACCACCCCAGAGCCAATGGTGGTGCTCGAGCGCTCCCTCCAGTTCGCCTCCCCTGACCAGGGTCATATGCAGCTGCGCCTGCCCACTGTGGAGGTGGCGGCAGACGGCAGCATCAACGGAGACTTCACGCGGGTAGCGGCCAAGGCGCTGCGCCTTGAGGTGTCGAACAAGATGTACACCACGCAGCTCATCCAGCCGCTGCGCAGCAACCCTTTCAACACCAACGCAGAGGAGAACGTTCTGCTCTACTCCCAAGCGCTGCACCCAGACGCCTTCGCCACACTCGCCGCGAAACTCTCTGCAGTCTCGCAGCACCCCGAGATCTCGTCCTATGTGGCTCTCCCTCTACGTGAGGTGGCGACGTGTGCCTCGGATGCCATGACGGTCATTGCGGTCACCTCCGTGATGGAGCGCAGGGCGGGAGGCACGCTGCCAACAAGCACAGTCGCGCCACAGAGGCCACCCACGCCACTGCCACCTGCGCCACAGCCGCGGCCTGACCTTCAGCCTCTCTACGCAGCCAAGGCAGCTAGAGACGAGGCGGAGGCGGAGGAGCAGGAGTAAGTGAGAGAAGGACAGAAGGAAAAAAAATGGGAAGAGAGAGATAGAGGACAAAACGGAAGGAAAGTTTGACGATGTGAAGAAAAAAGGAAGAAAGGAAGAAGGGCTGTGACAGAGAAGAAATTGCATCTAGTTATGGAATAGGCCTTTGTGCTCTGATGCTGCATCTCTTTTTCTATCTTTTTTTCTTGGGCGAGAGTGTTGCTTTATAGAATGCCACCCCTCATGTTTGGTCTAGGGGTTTTCTTCTGGGCAATGACCCTGCGGTGCATACATATATATACATCCGTTGACATGTATAATATATAGAAAGAGAGAGAGAAGGCTGGGAGAGCTGTGTGAGCATGGTGTATGTGCCCCTGAGTTAGTTTTGTTTGTTTTCCTGTTGATGAGAAATAGGGCTACAGAGGGTTTCCGTCAATAGCACGATCAATCTTTCGCGATGTTGATTCCATTGAACTTTTTTCTCTCTCTCCATACCTCTCTATAGTTCTTCTTGTGATGTACATATGCGTATATATCTTATGAATTGAACTCAAAAAAAAGCTCTGTTCTCAATCCCCACGCGAGCACACATGTTAGTGCGTTTTGGTGCAGTAGTTGCACTCTTGTCGTGGCTCATTTCTGTCTGTCTTTCTTCTCATGTTTTCAAAGAAAAAGTGAGGGAAAGGGTAGAGCATGCAATCCTCTTAATACTATTATTGGACAGAAAACGCGCTTTTTTGTGTTGCTCCCTTGATTTATCTTTTGAAAGTTTGTAGTATTTTCAAAACAAATTTGCTTAGATATTGCTGCTTTTCCTTTAGCGCAATCTTCTCCTCACCAACACAAAGCCCAATACATTCTGTGGCTATTATTCGCAAGCAGAACTTGCGCTCCAGATAGTGCGTCACCTCTCTTCTTCACTATATATAGATACTTATTACTTATATACAAGAAAAGAATAAAGGGGGGCGTTGAGTAGCATAAAAATATACTAAAAAGAAATATCTTCATATATTTTTTTTACCAACCGGAAGATAAATATTGGCCACTTCACCAGCGCACATACAGAACACATATAGAGATAAAACTTTGTGCATCAAGCAACTATGTTCTTCTCCACTTACGTGCTGACAAAGAAGGGCCCTCTCGCCAAGGTGTGGCTCGCGGCCCACTGGGATCGCCGTCTCACACGCAACGAGGTGAAGGTGGTGGACCTCAGCCAAACAATCGTGCATATTGTCCGCCCAGTCGTCCCCATTGCCCTGCGCACCTCTGGCGAGCTTCTCGTCGGCGTCGTTCGTATCTACGCTCTCAAGGTGAGGCACTTGCTGAAGGAAGCCACTGAAGCTACCCTCTTCCTCCGCGTCATCACGATGAAGGGTGCCTCCTCCACCACGAGCGTGGGCGGCGGCTCCATGGCAGCAGGCGCCGGCACGCTAGTAGATAAGAAGACTGCCACGTCCATGCAGGGCACCACCGTCGTGGATGGAGTGCTGGTGAGCAGTAAGGGCGACATTGAGGCTGTCACGTTTGACTGGAGTGCGGATGCGAAGCCAGGCAGCAGCAGCAGCATCAGCGGTGCCTTTCCCGAGGCCGCGGAGGCGCTCGTAGAAGCGCACTTCGACACCATTGCGGATCTTCTTAAGACTGGCGGCGCGGACGGAGCACAGAAGCGTGGTGGTGCGCCATCCCCTGCTGAGGAGGCTGCTCTGGCTGCCGCGTGGTACACGGTGGAGCCGGCTTCCCAGGCCGTTGAGGAGCAGCACAGCACGCAGCAGGACTACGACGAAATTGCCCGGATGCGAGCGGATCTGATGGCCTTCGGTGAGAGGTCCAGCGAGAGCACCAGTAAGAGCAAGTCCAGCCTGGGCAGCATTGAGAAGGGACGTGGCAGCATCGGCATGGTCGTCGATGGCGCCATCCCCTTTCCTCCTATGACCGATGAGATTGATATCGGTGTGGCACTGCCGGAAGAGATGCAGGCAGAGTTTCCTGGGCTCAACGGCAGCCACCAGCAGCAGCAGGAGCAGGCGGATTTGGCAGGCATGATGCTGCCCAGCGACCCCTTCACCCTGCCCGACATGCTCGTCGAGGGCCAGCAGCAGCAGGCCGGGCGAGCTGTCAATGCCCGCAAGATGCGTCCCACCAACGTGCTTGACCTCGCCGCCACCACAATCGCCCGAGAAACGGTGGAAAAGAACATTGCAGATCGCAGCGATATCTTGACTGGTGAGCCGCGAAGGGGCCCCCTTGACGAGGAGGAGGAGCGTGACCGATACACCGTTGTCGGCGCAGCTAATCCAACAGATCCTATCGTGCTGGCGGCAGCGACCGCGTTCAGCAGCAGCAGCAGTGGTAGCGTGTCCTCGGAATTTCTTTCCATCGCAGATGCTGCCCCGCTCTCCGGCATTGCAAGTCCCGCGCTCCGCGTGGCGTACGCAGCGACTTTGCGCACCAGCATTGCCGAGGCAGTCGCAAACGCGATCAGCGCGCAGCAGCAGCTGTACCCAGACGGCCGCCGTGACGGTTTGACCGCTGAGGAACAAGCGGCTGGGTACAACGCCGCCGGTCACAAGCGCATGCGTAGCGACGGTGACGCTGAGGAGCAGCTAGCAGGACCCGCAGGAGACGAGGCCCAGGCCGCGGCAGAAGAAGCAGAGACAGCAGTAGGAGGCCTGGCTGCGAGTGCACTGCACACTTTAGAGCGCATCCGCGACGCCGCTGCACGTGGTGCCACCGAACAGCAGAAGAAACGAATCCGCAGGGACGACACCGCGACCCTTGTTGGAATTACATGCACGCTCAAGGCCGTGACGAGGCAGCTGCATCGTCGCGATGCCGCCCGCGCATTTGTTGATCTTTTGGCGCTGGCATCCAAGCAGTACGTGTCGGTGCGGCAGGAGGTGCCTGCGGGAGATGTCCAAATTGTACTCACTGAGGCCTCTGCCTCCATCTCTGGTCGAGCGTAATGGGGCGAGGGAAGGTTGGAGAGTGAGAGAAGAAGTATAAATAAAAGGAACAACTTTAATGGTCAACGACTCGAAGATTTTCTTTTTCATGTGCCTCATCCCCCATTCTTTGTGTATGTGTCTGTGGGGTAGTTGCTTGCATATATGTTGAAGTACTCATGCAGCCATACATTGTCGCCGGTGCTCCATGTGCTGCTGTTGACGATGTCTTCTATTGTTTTCATCATTTCCTTCTTTCCTTGATGCTCTACAACACTCCCTCCTCCTCCTCGAAAAAATGGAAATTGTGGGGTGAGTATAAGGGGATGATAGGCGAGGAATACTGTACCACTCATTTTTTTTTTCAACTTTACTTGTACTTTTTTTTTCTGTATCTGTGTGTGCGTGTGTAGTTTAGTATATCTGTGTTGTTGTTGTTTTGATTTCTTTATTATTTTACATTTGCATTATTCGTGAATCTGTTCTTTGAAAAGCAAAATTATTGAAGAGAGCGTTTGATTTTCTACGTTGGAAGGGTGCTCCCTCTTAGGAGGGGATGATTAGCGACCAGATAAACGGCGGAGGTAACAGGAGAAGCGCTTTGGTTACATACATATGAACTTCAGAGATAATATCGTATTATTTATTTATTTGCTGTTGGTGTTGTTGTTGTTTCTCTGGCATTGCTTCTGAAACGAAGATGCACAGGTAGTGTTTTCTCAGAGTTGTTTGCTTTTCTTTTGTTCATAGAGTGAGTGCGTTCATGGAGTACGCATCATAGATCAGCATAAAGAAGGGAGGGGAGGAAACATAAAAATAAAAATGAAATAAGAACAGTAGTAGTAGTAGTAGTGTGTTTGTTTATGTGAATGGATGTGGGCACGTTGAATGCACGCAAGATGCAATGAATAGTGACTGGCAAAGCAGAGGCGTTACTCCTCTTCTTTACCTTCTGTCTCTCCTCGTGCATTGTGGCTGATATATACACACACAGGCTTCCGTGGTACTATTGTTTCCTGTTGCTTACAGAAAACCCCGTGTTTAACTGAAAGAGAGAGAAAAAGCTAACAGAAAGCCTAGATCATGTGTCAATCGTTAAGAGAGCTTGCGGTGCAGCGTTTCTCTCTGCGTCTCGAAAGAAAGAGAATGACTCCCTGTACGATGTTTCTTGTGCTTGAGTTTATGTAAGCACTAAAGCTCTCATATGCTTAGTCAGTTCTCTCCCTATTGCTTTCTCTCTCTCTCCCACTCTTTTCTTTTTAATATTTACACATTCTTGGGGGATATTTTTATATTTATATATCCAAAGTACCTAAGACGAGGCATTCATGTCCAAATACGCTAGTGCCGAATACTGGGAGGAGCGCTATCGCAGTAGCGACACCACCTTTGACTGGTTCGTCACTTATGACAACCTCCAAGGCATTCTGAGGCCTCTGCTGCAGCCCGCCGAGCAGGTGCGCGTGCTGGTCGTGGGGTGCGGCAACAGTCGCCTTTCCGCCAACATGTACGAGCACTTGAACATAAAGAAGATTACAAACGTGGACGTCTCCCCAACTGTTATTTCTCAGATGCAGAGGCGGTACGCAGAGATGAACGAGATGCAGTGGATTTGCTGCGATGTGCTGGCCACGCCCACGGAGAAGCTTATTCAGGACCTGTGCCCTAACGACTACTTGTATGACTTTATCATTGATAAAGGCCTCGTAGATGGCGTGCTCGGTGGAGCCAACTCCTTCCACAATTTGTATCAGATGAACAAGAACATGTCTCGTCTGCTGAAGAAAGGCGGGCGGTATGTGGTGGTGTCCTACGGCTCCCCAGAGACTCGCATTGATCACTTCAGGCGCAAGAAACTCAGCTTTGAGGTGGAGCACAAGTTGATAGAAAAGCCAATGTTCTCCTCTTCGGACACCAGTCCGAGTGGGCACTATCACGTCTATATTATGACCAAGATAGCTCCAAAGCAAGGCGCGGGTGGTGACGCGGGTGACTCCGAGGATGAAGAGGATGATTTCTATGACCGCTTCATGACTCAGAACTCCGCCCCTAACTAAAGGGGTATGAGGGAAGGTAGGAGTCTGTGTAGTGCGCGCACACTGGAGAGAAAAAGCTTTGATGCGTTGCCTGCACAACGCGTATACAGTATTTTTATTATTATTATTTTGGTGTCCCCATATTTACATATATGTGCGTTGGTGTGGGACTGGTAAATGTACATAAGCTGCCAGGTTTTGTCGCAAGAACAATAGAAAAATCGGAGAAAAAAGTATTCTAGCTGTGCTGCTTCTGATATATATATATATATATATAACAAAGAAAAAGTGGCGCTTTTTGTTAGTTGATGATATCCTCAGTGGGTGTACTCAACCACTTCTACGCCCGTCTGTAAGTACTTTGTCCCACGCAAATTTCTTCAGCACTTCCTCCTTCTTCTTTTTTCATTTCTTTTTCTCTGTTGCTCATTCACTGCTTACATGTATTCTTTGCCTCCACCGCCATTAAAAGTAGAAGAATATTAAATTCTTTAAAATATTTCTGAGGTTTTCACCTCCCAAGCTTAACTTTTTTTACTTTTTTTTTTTTGGTTCTTCGTTGACTTGCCACAAGAGTGAATCGATATTCTCTTCTTCTTTGCTGTAGTCGTTATCTAGTGAGCACACACTAAGACTCGAAGAAAGGAACAATCAAAGGAAGAAGAAAAGAGAGATTAGATTCGATACTTTTTTTAAAAAAAGATTCTTCTCTTTTACTGCCGCACTGTATATTCACTCACCCCCCACTCACAGGCACATATCTAGTAGCTTTGGCAGACAGCTTGTTATATTTGTATATATTTTATTTATATATTTCACCTTTTTTTTTCTGAAGCACAGTTAGCGGTATAGATCCACACCCACACACCTAAAGAACAAATTTATTTTTATTTTTATTACCTTTTTTTTCTCTGCTACATTCCTCAACAAGAAAGAATATTTGTGTGTTACTCACAACTCGCAAATATACTAGAAGAAAAAAAGAACTGTTGTTCGTTTGTGCTCCCAAATAAACGTTTTTAAACGTGTGGGACAAAGGCGTTCAGCAAGGGGAAAAAAAAAGTGGTAGTAGGAGTACAATTTTTTCTGTTTCTCTCCCTCTAGTCACATTTTTTGTTATTGTTATTTTTATCACTGTACCTCCGTTTAGTCAATAAAGACTTTATATACATATTGCCGCAACAGTTGAAGTTGGGACTACAAGATCATCTGCTCTTTTTAAATTTAACAAAAAGCTGTCCCACTTGCTGTTGTCGCCGCTACACACCATTACAGGAAAGGGTAGCAGCACACACGTGAGCTCGTGTCGTTACAGTCAGAGATTACAAAAGCACTTGATATTGCTTAGTTTTTTATTATTTTTCAGCTTTTGTGTTGAACTAGTGGGTCCTTTCTTAGACGCGGCGAAGTTCCAATTTTACAACACATACGCATACACGCACACCTCCATCGCATATAAAAGCAATCGACGCGTCACGCAAGATAAATATAATTTGTAAGAGAAAAAAAAAAAATCACCGACGAACAAGCAGCTTTTTTATTTTTATTTTATTGCCTTTTTCTTGTAGGGTCGCTACCAACAGTCACGCCGCCTCACCTGTTTTATTACCACTGTCATTTTAGATACACAAACACACACACAAAAAAAAAAAAAAGAAAGAAAGAAAAGAAAAGAAGGAAAGACAAACAAACGTCCGTGTAGAAGCACAAACACATATACACACACCACTTAGTCCAGCTCAGCAACTACAATCCAGAAGACACTCGTACACATACAGTACATTGGAGCGCAGCTCATACACGCACGCGCACACACGTCTCATACTACCTTCTTTAAAAAAGGAAAGACTTTACAACCGCTTTGCTGAAGGCACACGTAGTGCGTCATCCTTCATATCTTATCACCTCCTGTACAACTACAACTATATATATATAACCTTCGGGGATTTTTTTATTATCATTATATTTTATCTATCAGAGCTGGTTGGTCGTGTTTCTTGTCAAAGGAAAAGAGGGGAGGAGCACGGGTACGAGAAACGAAAAAAAAAGAAGACAGTTCATACATTGTGTATATTGTAAATTGAAACGCACACACACTTTTTTTTTTTTTGCTCTTCAGCAGATACACCAGTGACGGGACGAAAATAAAGAACAAAAGAGAAACAGGAAAAGAGAGGGAGAGAGAAAAGTACATCAACACTATTTGGCTAAAACAGCACACACACACACACACACACACACACACGCACAAATATATATATTTATATATTTATATATTTACATATATAAAAATCACTTTTTAAAAATTTGCTGATCATGTTTTACGACCCCAGTAACCAACTTCAGAGTTTCACGACGAAGTCGCAGTCACTGAGGGGCCCAAGCATAAGCGTCAGCGGCAACAGCGACTCCTCACGCATTGAAGTACCCAGCACAGATGAGAGACCAACTACCGGTGCGACGGCCTCCTCTGGCTCTGGAACCTCTGCCACGCGTGCGGCGCCACCCCCTTCCTTCACCGTTATGTCCTCCTCCGAATGCTCTTCACGGCGCTCGCAGAAGCCACTCAACCCCACCGCAAAGGAGTTCTCACTCCCTGTGCGTGGGCAGTCGAACTTCACCACTCCGCTCTTCGCGATGCCGGAGATCGGTGGAATGATGATGTCACAGCCACAGCAGCAGATGTTCACGCACGCGTACGGTATGACAGATACAGGCGTGTTCCAGAGCCAGAACCCTCTGATGGGCACCGCGGCAGACTTTACGTACACGTGGGAGATGGGGCTCAGCAGAGCGGGCAGCCCTTGCGGCAGCAGTGGCAAGCTACCATCCCCAACATCTCTGCCTGGGTCCGCAGGACGCACAGCTGCTGGTTTTGGCGTCTCGCCATCGCCCCATACCGCTGGCGTCACCAGTACTGCCATGGGTTGGCCGCAGACACCCGCAGATACTGCAGCGCAGACACAACAGTGGCTTGACCGCATCCGTGCTCGCTATACAGCAGCATGCAAAGCCAACGGTACGCACATAGTGGCGGTCTTCAACCTGGAGCCGCGCACCACCAAGGAGCAGCTCGCGAGCATGTTCTTTCCGATGGGAGCTTCAGATGCCGCGATTGTAGACACGTTTGGGGCGAAGCGCAAGACAGGTGTGGTATTCTTCCCCCGCAAGGACTTTGCGATGGTGGGCGTCGAGAAGATGGACAACTTCGTCCCCAACGGCCAGCATCAGACCCTCACAGTGAGGTACTGCGGTCCTGATGCAGAGGTGTCGCTTCTTTCTGGGGCCTCGGAGGCGAACGCGGTTGGGGTCGCCAACCGGAGCGGAAACTCCTCCGCTGCAACCACACCAGCGGTGAATGGGGGCGGCAGCTCTGTGTCTTCGGCCACAGTTCCTTGGGCTCCGGTAGCAGGCAGTGCGGAGGCCGCGACGGTTCAGGAGGCGATCATTTTGGCACTTAACGTGACTCCATTTTCGTGCGCCGCTGCGACCCCGGTGGCCATCCACGGTCTCGACCCCACTAACGTGCTTGGCACGCTTCAGCAGGCCGCGGTCATGACAGGAGCCATGAACTTAGTGACGTGGCCTCTTCCCCAGTCCCCTGTGGCGGCCCAGTGGATGTACCAGAGTGTGAGTGCTGTGGTGTGGTACGCGAGCGAGGGGCTAGCCGCTGCTGCGGTGCAGACGGTGCAGACACATGCGAGGACTATCACCGACCTGACAAAGCCGCTCACCGCGGCGCTCTTACTTCCGCCCTCCCTGCCGTCCCTCCAGCGAGGACCACAGCACAGTGGGAGCAACATGCGACTGACTAGCGGGACTCCGCTGGAGGCAAACGAAGGTAGCTGCCAGTACCAAACTGAGTCAGCGGGCCCCTCTCAACTTACTACCTTCCAACAGCAGCAGTCTAATGCGACTGAGTGTGGAGCTTTTTTTGATTTCGTTGACCAGTACTTCTTGCGTAAGTACGCCGATCCCACCCTCCACCTAGTCGGCGTGCACAACCTTGCCTCGCACACAGACACCCAGACCCTCTACAGCATCTTCTACCCCATGGGTGCCCACGATGCAGCCTTGTACGAGATGCCTGTGCTTGTGGCTGGCAAGAACCGTCGCAGCGGCGTTGCGATCTTCTCCTCGCGGGGTATGGCAGTCGAAGCGGCAGCGAAGATCAACGACTTCGTCCCGCATGGCCAATCTCGTCCTCTTATCGTTCGCTACCTCGCACGCCAGCAACCATTCAGTGACCCGCTAGCTGCCAAGGATCAAGCACAAACACGCTCCTCCTCGTCCTCGTTGAGGATGGTATCTGACGCACACACAATGGCAACTGCCACACCGCTTCATCACCACGGCAGCAACAGTGACGAGCCTCGCGCCTCCACGCCGCTCCTCGATGAGTCCAGCACGCCAGATGAGCTCCTTGCAACCATCGACAGGCTGCTGCGTGCCCCCAACCTCAACAAGGAGCTTCTGATCTCCTCGATGACGCAACTCGCACTGCACGCAGAAATGCAAGCCAGTGATGCTGAGCGACTCGCGGGGTGCGTGGCGGACGCTCTGATCCGTGCGGAGAACCACGCCTCCATGCTGGCCACGTCGCTCTCTGATGTGCTGCTCCAACTCCACGAGAACTTGCACATTCGCCGAGGCGGGGAGGCAGAGGACAATGGCGCTGACGACGAGGACGCGGTCTCGGTGTCAGCCACCCCATTTGATCAGCCCCTCAGCACCGCCGACAAGGAGAAGCGCACAGCGGTGGTGATGCAGCTGGCGCGACGCATGATGATGCTCGTCACAGATGACAAGGCCCCGGGTGAGTCTCGCAAGGTCGCAGCTGTGCTCTGCGCTTACTTCTTCCAGTTTCCTTACCTGCTGGAGACTGGCGGCACTCCGTACAGCTTTGCCGTGGCGTGCCTCAGGTGCTTTGAGAAGCAGTTGCACGAGGCCAAGGAGTACCTTGTGTCAGACGTACGCCAGCCTTCTTCCATCGATATGGAGCGGCGAAACCGACCGTGGATTATTCTGGTGGAGTGCCTGGATAAGATGATATCGCTCTGGCGTACCAACTATACATCCGCGCGGCTCCAGTCTGATCCCAACGTGCGCGAGTACGAGGATCGGGTGCGCACCTTCTACGGCACGACACCCAAGAGGAAAGGAGGGGCGGAGAGTCCCTTCCCCCACGGCAGCGGCCCTAGCACTGCTGGTGGTCCCTCAGAAACCGTCGGCAGCAGTGGAGGCAGCACCGCCACAGGCATGACCACTGTCGCGACGAAGCGCAGCGCTCTCGTGACGCCGAGCGCGAGGCCCACGCCACGCAGGGTGGTAACGCGCATGTCACCTAGCAGCGGCAGCGGAGGCAACCGCAAGGCCTCGCAGCAGCACGACGGGACCGGAACTGGTGGCGCGTCGATGGGCTCTGCCGCCTCGGTCGCCGGCGGAGCGTGCGCTCCACCACAAATTGTTTTGAGGCCTAACATGGGGGACGCCGGCACTACCACTTCCCGCGCCTCCGCTACCACGCACGGCAGCACTGGCGGTCTTTCTTCTTTCTCTGCACAGCAGCAGGGTCATGGGTACCACCATCACCATCACGGTCCGGCGGCTGCACCGGAAGTGGTGTTCAGTGCCAGTGGGGTGCCGCTTGTCATCCAGAAAAGCAGCAGCGACAACAGCGAGTGCACGGTGTACATTACAAAACTCCCATCGCACTTCACGAACGCGCAGGTGCGCCGGCTGTTTTTGTATTTTGGTGAGTTCAACAAGGTTCGTCTGTGCCGTGATGAGAAGAATGGCATTCAGCACACCCTCAAGCAAGATCGTCCGCTGGCTGGCTCGGCGTCGTCTTCGTCGACCGCTAACTACAACAAGCTCAGTTTTGGGTTTGTCGAGTTTGCAGAAAGCACCTGCGCGCGTGCGATGATCGAGTACTTCCGCAGCTCCGCTCATGTCAGCAACTCCTTCGCCTTTATGCAAGGCGAGTTGGACGGTGCGGCGGACGGGGGCAGTGCGTATCCATCAGGTACGCGCACGGGACTGAATGAGGAAGACATCACACTACTCTGCTGCACCCGTGCCAGCGAGGCTCGCAGTCCTATTCATGGCCAGCAGCCTCTGGACGCTGTGTTGAGGCAGGCGACACTGTCCGATAGCGTTGAACTCTTCGAGTCTCGCGTGTTGATCCGCGTGTCTCCGTGCAAGTTCGGCCTTGTCAACCCCAGCGACCCCGTTGGTCAGCAGCAACAGCAGCAGGGTGGCGCTCATGCAGAGAGCGTCATCACAAATTTCACCGCCGTGTCAGCCCCACCAGCACCATCTCCATCCGCGATAATTGCCGCTCTTGCGGCGGCTACAAATAGCAACAACAGCATAGCTGTCCCTCTGTACAGCGACATGTGCGGGCCAAGCGGCCAGTCCCCCATGGCGACTCTCTTTGGCAACATGATGGGCAGCAACACTAATGACGCTAGCAGCAGCAACAATGACAATAACCAGAGCAGTGGGGCACTACTTGGCGCTATTGGCTCCGGGCCTAGAGCCTTCGGCATTGCTCCACACCACCCTTTGCCAGACACTACGACAGTGGGCAGCACCACGAACGACGCGGACGACGTCGACTTTCCGGCCGATACGGAGGAGGAGTACGACGCCCTCCTGCGCGATGCCATCCGTGCTCTGCAGATGAAGCCTACCACCCCTGGCAATGGCGAGGGCGACGGCAGCGACTCAGACGATGGGGACATGTGGGGGCTTAACTTGGGAGCTGCTGTGCAGCTTATCATGGAGAAGGACGGCATGGATGAAGAAGGTGGGACCAGTGGGTCTGCGTCGAAGCAATGATGAGTGGTTGTGCGAATCTGTAAGTTCTCATTTTGTGCCTTTTTTTGTTGTTTGTTTTTATTATTTCCCGTTCTTATGTATCAACATCTCGACCTTTTTCTTTTCTGTTCTGTTCATCTGCAGCGTCAATGTGTGCTTTCTCAAGCATTGAATTGTGTGTGTGTGTGTGTGTGCCGAAGATGACCTGTATTCTCTTTCTTTTCTTCTTTTTAAAAAAATCTCTTCACTTGCACACACATACACGCGCGCACGCGCGCGTCTGCGGGTTGTTTCTAAGACGAAAGAGGGAAAGGAACAACGCAGTCCGATGTGTTGATGTCTTCTATAAACATCTCCTTACATCTTCTTTTTTTTTCACCTTTTCGTCTTCAGTCCTCCCCCCCCCCAATAATCGCTTTCCACCTGTACTATGTGTTTATACACACAAACGTGAGAGAAAGAAAGAAAGAGGCCGTTTTTTCTCTCCTCTTTTTAGTTCCTCGTGCCTTACACACGTATCTTTTTTTTTTCGTACTTTGGAAAAGAGAAGGAAAAGTAAAAATATGCCAGTGATGCTGATCATCCCCCAACTCTCACGCACGCACACATGCTGCACAGTAGCAACGAAGAGAGCCATTACTGACGAAAATAGCGAGGAAGAGAAGAAGAAAAATTAAAGAGGGGGGGAGGAATTGCGTGTTTAGCTCAGTCCACTTTTTTTTCCCTCTGCTTGTTTGTTTTCTATGAAAGTGTGTCGTGGAGACGAAAGACAATGAAGGTGTAACATATATATATGATAGATCCCCTGAACACTTGTATTTGTATCTATATCTCAAATTTCTATCTTGCGGCTAGACAAGTGGCGGTGCTGACCTTTCATCTCATCCGTGCCACGGGATAGAGAAAGAGAAATAATGCATTTCTCTGTTCTCCCTTTTTGGATCTCTCATAAATTTCCCTTCTACTGATGATTGATTTTTCTATTCCTATCCATCTATTTGTTTCCCTCTCTCTCTCTCTCTTTCTCTTTCTCTTTCTTTCCCCCTCCTTTGGTATTGAGATATACACCTGCTGTTGTTATCTGTTTATTCTTTATTTAGCCTGAGCCTTAGGTACATGCGGAAGCAGCAAAGCCGTTAAGAGATCATTCGCAAAGAAAAAAAAAGAAATTTTCTTCTTTCTCCTGTACGGCCGTTAGAAAGTACTAAAGGTGGAAGACACACAGTTAATTAAACTTAAAAGTAAAAGGAAAAACGGCACCCATTTTTAGTGCATATATTCTTTTTATTAAGAAAAAAGAACTTCTTATATTATTTCATTCACGAAGCCTTCTCACTGGCTTATATCTTGTTTTTTTCTCTTTCTTTTTTTCTTTATCTCTTTCATTCATCTATCAATTGATAGTTACCTGTGTGTGTGTTTTTTTTTTATCTGTTGTTGTTTGCTTCAGAGAGTAACAGAATCATACGAAAAGGATTTTCTTGTTGTTGTTGTTGTTGTTTTTGCGTGTGTGTTTGTGGGAGACTCATCTCTTCAGCAATTCTTGTGCTTCAGCACATTTTTTATAAGAAGAAATATATATAGATAGATAGATCGCTTGCTTGCTTATTTGTTTGTTTGATGCTGTCTAGGCGCCTGAACAGTGACCGACGATAGTAATGGCACAACTGCTCATACGTGAAGGGGACACCACTCCACGCTCCAAGTTTCTGTCTACGCTCTTTATGGTGTGTCTCCTTGCCTGTTACTGCTGCTGCACTGATCAAGTCTACGCGACTGACCCTAACAATGGCAGCACCATAGAAACAAAGATCATCGTGGCGGACACAGACGCAACCGTGTGGGCTGCGTGTCACGCCACCGGAGCGAGGCCCACCAGTGTTCTCAGCGAGACGAAACAGACAGCGCTCGAAGAAGCGATGAAATCGGCTGCCATTGAAGACGCTGTCCTGGACGGCTTCTACCCTACCGATCACGTGGGGGGTCAGTGGCTGTGGATGGCGGACGACTGGTCCATGGTAAACGCCGTCGCCTTCTTCGACCGATACACGGTCACCTATCACAGCGCTACTCCTATCCCCGGGATATACAGCAACTTTGGCAAAGATAGCAACGGCACCGTGTATCCGGCAGAGGGCAACGTGGTGTACCCAACGTGGCGCAATGTGTACGCCACTGCCAAAGCAATTCCGGCGTACGCGTGGTTTAATGGGAAGGAGCTCATGGCAGAGCGCGCGTGCGACTACGTCGTGACGACCCCAAAGCCGACTTCCAAGCCGCCGATCCCTACAAAGCCGCCCACAACAAGCCAACCGAAGGAAGAGAAAGGGAAAAAGTTTCCTGACTGGGCCATCGCAGTGATCGTAGTCGGGGTGGTTGTGATTGTTGCCGTAGTACTCGTGATCGTGCTCTGCTTGTGCTGCGACTGTTCATGTAGGGAGTCGCGGGAGGCGCGGGAGCGTCGCAAGGCGGCCCAAGCCCGGCGCGAGGAGATGGCGGAGCAGCGGCGTGTGCGGCCACCATCAAGAATGGAGAGAATCGCATCTGCGCGGCTAGCCCACATGAACTCGGCTGCCTCAGAAACTTTCAGCAGGGCGAGTAGTAAGAGCGATTTGCGCTCCTTCGAAGGGTATAGCCTTAGTGGCAGCGGCACCTTCGAGACCGCTGAGGAACGTGAAGCTAACAATGGTCGTAATGTGCAACTCTTGCGTCGTGGCAGCGTCTCGTTCGTTTTGCAAGACGATGAGGTGAACACGGAGTGACCGGATGGATTGGTGGGGTATGTTTCATACATATATATTTTTATATTTGTATTTATAATGTTTTATTGTATTAGCACGCTGGCGAGTTATGTGTATTCCTGCTCTCATTATCTTTCCTTGTGCGTGTATGTGCAGTGCTTTCATCCTTTTCCAATCTCCCCTCGTATCCGCCACCATTCGTGCGCGGCAGCACTTTGGTATTTTTTTTATGAGCAGCAATATATATATACACGAGTGTGCCTGAATGCTTGTACACACATGTAGTTTATTGTGCGTGGGCGAGACACGCGGGGATGACTAGAAAAGGAGTAGCAACAAGGGCTTGAAGGGGAGGTTGTGCTCTCGTCTTGACTTCTCTTGCTCTCATACATGTGTCTGTTCATGGCACCCTCACTGTGTATAGGTGCCCGGAAAAGAAAAGCTGGTGTGCTTTCTTGTTTTTTTTTTTCACTCTTTTCAAACTCGCCTGTACGGTATGATATGTGCTTGTTGTATGCTGATGTTCTTTTTCCTTTTTCTTTTCTTGCTTTCCTTACCTACTACGTGCACGTTAAAAAAGAAAAGAAAAACTTGCTATGCACACTTACATAATTGTCACGTGAAAGCGAGAGCACGGTGTGCAAGACGACAGAGATCGCAGAGAGGTCATCGTCACTTTCCTTTTCTTTTTTTATGATTATGTGTGTGTGTGTGTGTATGTTATTATTTTTTCCTTTCTGTTTACCTCATTTTTTTTTTTTTACTGATCTGCTGCGGATCAGCCATACAGTGGCGACAGTCGCCTTTTCTCCAACATGCACGTGCAGCTGTTGTAGTGTGGCGGTGATGCATGTTTGCTTTTTCTTCGCTTACTTTATGTATGTACGACAACGGAAGGTATATGTGAACAATAGTCAATATTTACTATTAGTATTTTATTTGTTGGTGAGGTGGCGTGATGCATATATTTAGGTCGATGCTGCGAGTGTTGCTTCCAATGTGTTTTGTTCTATTTTTTCCTGCTTCCTGCGGCTATGTCCTGAACACTCATGCCGATGCGAAAGGCTCTGCTTTTTTGAAAAAAATGTGGATGGAGGCAAAAATAAGGGGCACGCCGCGCTTTATCTCTCCATATGTGTGTGTGTGTGTGTGTGTGTGTGTGTGTGTGTGTTCAATAGCATGCTCCTTTTCCTTTTCTTTCCAAGTTTTTCTTTCGCTGTCGTTTCTTCAGTTCAGCGTCGCATCAAGAATTAAAACGCGTTCACGAGAAGAGTTCCTTACAGCACTCCCTCGCTCTTACTTGCGGAGCATGCATAGTAAATGCTTGCCGAATTCATCTTTGCGTCAACTCATCCCCCTCTTCGCCTCTCCTCTATTTTCGTTCTTTTTTTCCTTTCCTTTCCACTTTAGAGAAAGCAGCCAGCACCACAAAAGAGCCCAAAGAACAAAAAATCCCGGCGGGGCCCCCCTCGCCCCGCGCCCATGGGCCGGTGCCCCCAGCGCCATCCCCCGCCCCCCACTGGCCCGCGCGGGAGGGCACCCCGAAAAAAAAAAAAAAAGCGCGAGAGAGAAGAAGAGAGGAATATCATCATGGAGAACAAGACAGCACAGGAGGGTGGCAAAGGCAGTGGATCTGCTATTCTCTTTAACAGTCGTTGCATCAGAAAGGTAAATGATCTTGCTGTTTCTTATCCTTGCGTTGTATATGCACACATGTCCTGAACACACACACGTATACCACCACCACCACGATACAGCCTTCACTCCTGCTTGGCATTCGAAGATTGCGCTGCCTTCGACGACGTAGGGAACCGCTGTTGCTGCTGCGCTCCCGGCCTTGCTGCGCCACCAGACAGCCGCTCCTGCTCCTCCTCCTCAAACGTGCGTGCCACAACGAGCAGCTGTTGCATACGTGTAATGGCAATCCGCATGTCGCCCTGACCAAGAACTGCAGCGTAGTCAGACTCATGTGGCTGCACCTTGCGGTTCTGCAGGTCCTTGATGCGCAACACGATCGTGCCATTATCCATCTCCTTCTGGCGCGTGTCTGCAAAGATGACCAAGTGGTGCAGCATCATGCTCCTGCCCACCGCGTCAAGGATGTAGTTTGGCGTAAGGCCCAGCTCCGCAACCGGATCAGCAGCCTGCGCGGCTTTTTCCTCGGCGGTCGGTGGTGGCACCGGGGGCATACACAGCAGCGCGAAAAAGCGTTTCCAGAAGACCTCGCTCACCCTGAAACGGTAGTAGTGTAGAGCGAGTGGAAGGCAGAGACTCCTCATGGGGTCCTCTGTCAAGTCACCGTGCATCTGGGCCGCCTGCGCACGGGACACCGTGCACGTCACCTCCTTGGAGAAGACAATATGTGTGCAGTAGTCGCTGTGGTAGCTGTCGTTTGCGAGAGCTTCAAAAAGCCGCGGCAGAAGCAGGGGTCGCATCGACGCGAACTGCTGCGCTAGTTCAAACGGCTGGTACTGCTGGAGGAGGCTGCGGTAGTAAATGATCTCCATGTCGCTCAGGCACGCCCACGACGCTGCCGCGGCGTACAGCTTCGTCCGCTGTGATTCCTCCAGCGCGCTGGCGAGGTTAATGAGCGAGTTCACTGCTATCTCGTCTTTGCGCATCGTGACCAGCAGCGCTGCCCGCCACAGGAACAAGTCAATCACCTCCTGGCAAAAAATTTCATCTTCTGCGAGTGGGTTCACACCGTTCAGAGAGCTGTCCTGTCCTTGCTTCGCGCTGCCTGGAAAGTACTCCTCCTCGGCAGGGCTCATCAATCGCCTGTCCAAGTCACGCCCTGCTGCAGCTGTGAGCAGCAGGGAGCTCGTCAGGTGCTTGATGCCCCTGGCCGCCTCCTCGAGCTTGTCCTCTTTGGCGAGTTGCACCAGCGCTCTGATCTCCGCCGTTGGTGCGTCATCGATCTCGTACGCCAAGCGGATGGCCTGGATCTCAGCCCCCTTAGTGAGAGGCCGCATAGTAAAGCAAGAAGGGAAGCGGCACTGCGGGGCACCAGCACAGGTACAACGACCTGCAGCCCCACAGCGGTTGCGCAGGTCAAACACAGTGCCACGCACGACACTCTCGCGGCGCTCACGGTCAGCAACGCAGGTGGGCTCAGGAGCATCACCAAACTGGCGCACGCGAACAATGTCGCGGAGATACTCCATCGTGGGAGCGGCAGGGGCTGCCTGCATGAAGTCTGAGCAGTCGCATGGCGCACGCGGAATGCGTTTCACCTTGAGGCTGCCGGCCACCTTGGAAAAGAAAGACTTCATTCCGTCCAGTTGTGAGCGGCGTGTTCAACAACAACAAACAAAACTTAACTGAGTGAATGTGAAGAAAAAAGAAAACTGCTGCCGCTGGAACTTTTTCTTTAGGGCACGTGGGCACTATCTGTCTCTCTCTTTTTCCGCCCCTCTCGCTCCTAATTGGACGTTATTGTTACTACAGGTTTATATATATTTGCTCGCGCTTTTGATGGAGGAATGCAAACATTGAAAGAGAGGAAGAAAGAAATAGAGTCTGAAAAGAGG